>JBBPBS010000625.1:0-15638 GCA_037974835.1 Cicer judaicum | reverse complement strand
TTGGATGCACAAGATTGGTTAAAAACCCTAATTGGACAAGATTAAGTTTAGGGAGGACGATAATGACCTAAATGTTCATCCAATGACGCAAAACACCTATTGGATGCACAAGATTGGTTAAAAACCCTAATTGGACAAGATTAAGTGTAGGGAGACGAAAATGACCTAAATGTTCATTCAATGACACAAAAACACCTATCGGATGCACAAGATTGGTTAAAAACCCTAATTGAACAAGATTAAGTGTAGGGAAGACGAAAATGACCTAAATGTTCATCCAATGACACAAAACACTTATTGGATGCACAAGATTGGTTAAAAATCCTAATTGGATAAGAATTAGCCTAGGGAGGACGAAAATGACCTAAGTGTTCATCCAATGACACAAAACACCTATTGGATGCACAAGATTGGTTAAAAACCCTAATTGGACAAGAATTAGCCTAGGGAGGACGAAAATGACCTAATTGTTCATCCAATGACAGAAAAAAAACCTATCGGATGCACAAGTTTGGTTAGAAACCCAAATTGAACAAGATTAAGTGTAGGGAGGAAGAAAATGACCTAAATGTTCATCCAATGACACAAAACACCTATTGGATGCACAAGATTGGTTAAAAACCCTAATTGGACAAGAATTATCGTAGAGAGGACGAAAATGACCTAATTGTTCATCCAATGACACAAAAACACCAATTGGATGCACAAGATTGGTTAGAAACCCTAATTGGAAAAGATAAAGTGTTGGGAGGACGAAAATAACCTAAGTGTTCATCCAATGACACAAAACACCTATTGGATGCACAAGATTGGTTAAAAACCCTAATTGGACAAGAATTAGCCTAGGGAGGACGAAAATGACCTAATTGTTCATCCAATGACACAAAAACACCTATCGGATGCACAAGATTGGATAGAAACCCTAATTGAACAAGATTAAGTGTATGGAGGACGAAAATGACCTAAATGTTCATTCAATGACACAAAAACACCTATCGGATGCACAAGATTGGTTAAAAACCCTAATTGAACAAGATTAAGTGTAGGGAGGACGAAAATGACCTAAATGTTCATCCAATGACACAAAACACCTATTGGATGCACAAGATTGGTTAAAAACCGTAATTGGATAAGATTAAGTTTAGGGAGAGCGAAAATGACATAAATATTCATCCAATGACACAACACACCTATTGAATGAACAAGAATGGTTAAAAACCCTAATTGGACAAGAATTATCATAGGGAGGACGAAAATGACCTAATTGTTCATCCAATGACACAAAAACACCAATTGGATGCACAAGATTGGTTAGAAACCCTAATTGGACAAGATAAAGTGTAGGGAGGACGAAAATGACTTAAGCGTTCATCCAATGACACAAAACACCTATTGGATGCACAAGATTGGTCAAAAACCCTAATTGGACAAGAATTAGCCTGGGGAGGACGAAAATGACCTAGGTGTTCATCCAATGACACAAAAACACCTGTCGGATGCACAAGATTGGTCAGAAACCCTAATTGAACAAGATTAAGTGTAGGGAGAACGAAAATGACCTAAATGTTCATCCAATGACACAAAACACCTATTGGATGCACAAGATTGCTTAAAAACCCTAATTGGACAAGATTAAGTTTAGGGAGGACGAAAATGACCTAAATGTTCATCCAATGACACAAAACACCTATTGGATGTACAAGATTGGTTAAAAACCCTAATTGGACAAGATTACGTTTAGGGAGGACGAAAATGACCTAAATATTCATCCAATGACACAACACACCTATTGATTGAACAAGATTGGTTAAAAACCCTAATTGGACAAGATTAAGTGTAGGGAGGACGAAAATGACCTAAGTGTTCATCCAATGACACAAAACACCTATTGGATGCACAAGATTGGTTAAAAACCCTAATTGGACAAGAATTATCATAGGGAGGACGAAAATGACCTAATTGTTCATCCAATGACACAAAAACACCAATTGGATGCACAAGATTGGTTAGAAACCCTAATTGGACAAGATAAACTGTAGGGAGGACGAAAATGACCTAAGTGTTCATCCAATGACACAAAACACCTATTGGATGCACAAGATTGGCTAAAAACCCTAATTGGACAAGAATTAGCCTAGGGAGGACGAAAATGACCTAATTGTTCATCCAATGACACAAAAACACCTATCGGATGCACAAGATTGGTTAGAAACCCTAATTGAACAAGATTAAGTGTAGGGAGGACGAAAATGACCTAAATGTTCATCCAACGACACAAAACACCTATTGGATGCACAAGATTGGTTAAAAACCCTAATTGGATAAGAATTAGACTAAGGAGGACGAAAATGACCTAAATGTTCATCCAATGACACAAAACATCTATTGGATGCACAAGATTGGTTAAAAACCCTAATTGGATAAGAATTAGACTAAGGAGGACGAAAATGACCTAAAATGTTCATCCAATGACACAAAACACCTACTGGATGCACAAGATTGGTTAAAAACCCTAATTGGACAAGATTAAGTTTAGGGAGGACGAAAATGACCTAAATATTCATCCAATGACACAACACACCTATTGAATGAACAAGATTGGTTAAAAACCCTAATTGGACAAGATTAAGTGTAGGGAGCACGAAAATGACCTAAATGTTCATCCAATTAAACAAAAACACCTATCGGATGCACAAGATTGGTTAGAAACCCTAATTGAACAAGATTAAGTGTAGGGACGACGAAAATGACCTAAATGTTCATCCAATGATACAAAACACCTACTGGATGCACAAGATTGGTTAAAAACCCTAATTGGATAAGAATTAGCATAAGGAGGACGAAAATGACCTAAATGTTCATCCAATGACACAAAACACCTATTGGATGCACAAGATTGGTTAAAAACCCTAATTGGACAAGAATTATCATAAGGAGGACGAAAATGACCTAATTGTTCATCCAATGACTCAAAAACACCAATTGGATGCACAAGATTGATTAGAAACCCTAATTGAACAAGATTAAGTGTAGGGAGGACGAAAATGACCTAAATGTTCATCCAATGACACAAAACACCTATTGGATGCACACGATTAGTTAAAAACCGTAATTGGATAAGATTAAGTTTACGGAGGACGAAAATGACATAAATATTCATCCAATGACACAACACACCTATTGAATGAACAAGATTGGTTAAAAATCCTAATTGGACAAGATTAAGTGTAGGGAGGACGAAAATGACCTAAATGTTCATCCAATGACACAAAAACACCTATCGGATGCACAAGATTGGTTAGAAACCCTAATTGAACAAGATTAAGTGTAGGGAAGACGAAAATGACCTAAAATGTTCATCCAATGACACAAAACACCTATTGGATGCACAAGATTGGTTAAAAACCCTAATTGGACAAGAATTATCATAGGGAGGACGAAAATGACCTAATTGTTCATCCAATGACACAAAAACACCAATTGGATGCACAAGATTGGTTAGAAACCCTAATTGGACAAGATAAAGTTTAGGGAGGACGAAAATGACCTAAATGTTCATCCAATGACACAAAACATCTATTGGATGCACAAGATTGGTTAAAAACCCTAATTGGACAAGAATTATCATAGGGAGGACGAAAATGACCTAATTGTTCATCCAATGACACAAAAACACCAATTGGGTGCACAAGATTGGTTAGAAACCCTAATTGGAAAAGATAAAGTGTAGGGAGGACGAAAATGACCTAAAATGTTCATCCAATGACACAAAACACCTATTGGATGCACAAGATTGGTTAAAAACCCTAATTGGACAAGAATAAGTTTAGGGAGGACGAAAATGACCTAAATGTTCATCCAATGACACAAAACACCTATTGGATGCACAAGATTGGTTAAAAACCCTAATTGGACAAGAATTATCATAGGGAGGACGAAAATGACCTAATTGTTGATCCAATGACACAAAAACACCAATTGGATGCACAAGATTGGTTAGAAACCCTAATTGGAGAAGATAAAGTGTAGGGAGGACGAAAATGACCTAAGTGTTCATCCAATGACACAAAACACCTATTGGATGCACAAGATTGGTTAAAAACCCTAATTGGACAAGAATTAGCCTAGGGAGGACGAAAATGACCGAATTGTTCATCCAATGACAGAAAAAAAACCTATCGGATGCACAAGTTTGGTTAGAAACCCTAATTGAACAAGATTAAGTTTAGGGAGGACGAAAATGACCTAAATGTTCATCCAATGACACAAAACACCTATTGGATGCACAAGATTGGTTAAAAACCCTAATTGGACAAGAATTATCGTAGAGAGGACGAAAATGACCTAATTGTTCATCCAATGACACAAAAACACCAATTGGATGCACAAGATTGGTTAGAAACCCTAATTGGAAAAGATAAAGTGTTGGGAGGACGAAAATAACCTAAGTGTTCATCCAATGACACAAAACACCTATTGGATGCACAAGATTGGTTAAAAACCCTAATTGGATAAGAATTAGCCTAAGGAGGACGAAAATGACCTAAATGTTCATCCAATGACACAAAAACACCTATCGGATGCACAAGATTGGTTAGAAAACCTAATTGAACAAGATTAACTGTAGGGAGGACGAAAATGACCTAAATGTTCATCCAATGACACAAAACACCAATTGGATGCACAAGATTGGTTAAAAACCCTAATTGGACAAGAATTAGCCTAGGGAGGACGAAAATGACCTAATTGTTCATCCAATGACACAAAAACACCTGTCGGATGCACAAGATTGATCAGAAACCCTAATTGAACAAGATTAAGTATAGGGAGGACGAAAATTACCTAAATGTTCATCCAATGACACAAAACACCTATTGGATGCACAAGATTGCTTAAAAACCCTAATTGGACAAGATTAAGTTTAGGGAGGACGAAAATGACCTAAATGTTCATCCAATGACACAAAACACCTATTGGATGCACAAGATTGGTTAAAAACCCTAATTGGACAAGATTAAGTTTAGGGAGGACGAAAATGACCTAAATATTCATCCAATGACACAACACACCTATTGAATGAACAAGATTGGTTAAAAACCCTAATTGGACAAGATTAAGTGTAGGGAGGACGAAAATGACCTAAATGTTCATCCAATGACACAAAAACACCTATCGGATGCACAAGATTGGTTAAAAACCCTAATTGAACAAGATTAAGTTTAGGGAGGACGAAAATGACCTAAATATTCATCCAATGACACAACACACCTATTGAATGAACAAGATTGGTTAAAAACCCTAATTGGACAAGATTAAGTGTAGGGAGGACGAAAATGACCTAAATGTTCATCCAATGACACAAAACACTTATTGGATGCACAAGATTGGTTAAAAACCCTAATTGGACAAGATTAAGTGTAGGGAGGACGAAAATGACCTAAATGTTCATCCAATGACACAAAATACCTATTGGATGCACAAGATTGGTTAAAAACCCTAATTGGACATGATTAAGTTTAGGGAGGACGAAAATGACCTAAATATTCATCCAATGACACAAAACACCTATTGAATGAACAAGATTGGTTAAAAACCCTAATTGGATAAGAATTAGCCTAAGGAGGACGAAAATGACCTAAATGTTCATCCAATGACACAAAACACCTATTGGATGCACAAGATTGGTTAAAAACCCTAATTGGACAAGATTAAGTTTAGGGAGGACGAAAATGACCTAAATATTCATCCAATGACACAACACACCTATTGAAGGAACAAGATTGGTTAAAAACCCTAATTGGACAAGACTAAGTGTAGGGAGGACGAAAATGACCTAAATGTTCATCCAATGACACAAAAACACCTATCGGATGCACAAGATTGGTTAGAAACCCTAATTGGACAAGCTTAGGTTTAGGGAGGACGAAAATGACCTAAATGTTCATCCAATGACACAAAACACCTATTGGATGCACAAGATTGGTTAAAAACCCTAATTGGACAAGATTAAGTTTAGGGAGGACGAAAATGACCTAAATATTCATCCAATGACAAGAAACACCAATTGGATGCACAAGATTGGTTAAAAACCCTAATTGGACAAGATTATGTTTAGGGATGACGAAAATGACCTAAATATTCATCCAATGACACAACACACCTATTGAAAGAACAAGATTGGTTAAAAACCCTAATTGGATAAGAATTAGCCTAAGGAGGACGAAAATGACCTAAATGTTCATCCAATGACACAAAACACCTATTGGATGCACAAGATTGGTTAAAAACCCTAATTGGACAAGAATTATCATAGGGAGGATGAAAATGACCTAATTGTTCATCCAATGAAACAAAAACACCAATTGGATGCACAAGATTGT
Source organism: Cicer judaicum (assembly GCA_037974835.1). Classification (NCBI taxonomy): domain Eukaryota; kingdom Viridiplantae; phylum Streptophyta; class Magnoliopsida; order Fabales; family Fabaceae; genus Cicer; species Cicer judaicum. The sequence goes on along the minus strand of JBBPBS010000625.1, from coordinate 9,258 downwards.
TCAGAAACCCTAATTGGACAAGATAAAGTGTAGGGAGGACGAAAATGACCTAAGTGTTCATCCAATGACACAAAACACCTATTGGATGCACAAGATTGGTTAAAAACCATAATTGGATAAGATTAAGTTTAGGGAGGACGAAAATGACCTAAATATTCATCCAATGACACAACACACCTATTGAATGAACAAGATTGGTTAAAAACCCTAATTGGACAAGATTAAGTGTAGGGAGGACGAAAATGACCTAAATGTTCATCCAATGACACAAAAACACCTATCGGATGCACAAGATTGGTAAGAAACCCTAATTGAACAAGATTAAGTATAGGGAGGACGAAAATGACCTAAATGTTCATCCAATGACACAAAACACCTATTGGATGCACAAGATTGGTTAAAAACCCTAATTGGATAAGAATTAGCCTAAGGAGGACGAAAATGACCTAAATGTTCATCCAATGACACAAAACAGCTATTGGATGCACAAGATTGGTTAAAAACCCTAATTGGACAAGAATTAGCCTAGGGAGGACGAAAATGACCTAATTGTTCATCCAATGACACAAAAACACCAATTGGATGCACAAGATTGGTTAGAAACCCTAATTGGAAAAGATAAAGTGTAGGGAGGACGAAAATGACCCAAATATTCATCCAATGACACAAAACACCTATTGGAAGCATAAGTTTGGTTAAAAACCCTAATTGGACAAGATTAAGTTTAGGGAGGACGAAAATGACCTAAATGTTCATCCAATGACACAAAACACCTATTGGATGCACAAGATTGGTTAAAAACCCTAATTGGACAAGATTAAGTTTAGGGAGGACGAAAATGACCTAAATATTCATCCAATGACACAACACACCTATTGAATGAACAAGATTGGTTAAAAACCCTAATTGGACAAGATTAAGAGTAGGGAGGACGAAAATGACCTAAATGTTCATCCAATGACACAAAAACACCTATCGGATGCACAAGATTGGTTAAAAACCCTAATTGAACAAGATTAAGTGTAGGGAGGACGAAAATGACCTAAATGTTCATCCAATGACACAAAACACTTATTGGATGCACAAGATTGGTTAAAAATCCTAATTGGATAAGAATTAGCCTAGGGAGGACGAAAATGACCTAAGTGTTCATCCAATGACACAAAACACGTATTGGATGCACAAGATTGGTTAAAAACCCTAATTGGACAAGAATTAGCCTAGGGAGGACGAAAATGACCGAATTGTTCATCCTATGACAGAAAAAAAACCTATCGGATGCACAAGTTTGGTTAGAAACCCTAATTGAACAAGATTAAGTTTAGGGAGGACGAAAATGACCTAAATGTTCATCCAATGACACAAAACACCTATTGGATGCACAAGATTGGTTAAAAACCCTAATTGGACAAGAATTATCGTAGAGAGGACGAAAATGACCTAATTGTTCATCCAATGACACAAAAACACCAATTGGATGCACAAGATTGGTTAGAAACCCTAATTGGAAAAGATAAAGTGTAGGGAGGACGAAAATGACCTAAATGTTCATCCAATGACACAAAACACTTATTGGATGCACAAGATTGGTTAAAAACCCTAATTGGACAAGATTAAGTGTAGGGAGGACGAAAATGACCTAAATGTTCATCCAATGACACAAAATACCTATTGGATGCACAAGATTGGTTAAAAACCCTAATTGGACAAGAATTAGCCTAGGGAGGACGAAAATGACCTAATTGTTCATCCAATGACAGAAAAAAAACGTATCGGATGCACAAGTTTGGTTAGAAACCCTAATTGAACAAGATTAAGTGTAGGGAGGACGAAAATGACCTAAATGTTCATCCAATGACACAAAAACACCTATCGGATGCACAAGATTGGTTAAAAACCCTAATTGAACAAGATTAAGTGTAGGGAGGACGAAAATGACCTAAATGTTCATCCAATGACACAAAACACTTATTGGATGCACAAGATTGGTTAAAAATCCTAATTGGATAAGAATTAGCCTAGGGAGGACGAAAATGACCTAAGTGTTCATCCAATGACACAAAACACCTATTGGATGCACAAGATTGGTTAAAAACCCTAATTGGACAAGAATTAGCCTAGGGAGGACGAAAATGACCTAAATATTCATCCAATGACACAACACACCTATTGAATGAACAAGATTGGTTAAAAACCCTAATTGGACAAGATTAAGTGTAGGGAGGACGAAAATGACCTAAGTGTTCATCCAATGACACAAAACACCTATTGGATGCACAAGATTGGTTAAAAACCCTAATAGGACAAGAATTATCATAGGGAGGACGAAAATGACCTAATTGTTCATCCAATGACACAAAAACACCAATTGGATGCACAAGATTGGTCAGAAACCCTAATTGGACAAGATAAAGTGTAGGGAGGACGAAAATGACTTAAGCGTTCATCCAATGACCCAAAACACCTATTGGATGCACAAAATTGGTTAAAAACCCTAATTGGACAAGAATTAGCCTAGGGAGGACGAAAATGACCTAATTGTTCATCCAATGACACAAAAACACCTGTCGGATGCACAAGATTGGTCAGAAACCCTAATTGAACAAGATTAAGTGTAGGGAGGACGAAAATGACCTAAATGTTCATCCAATGACACAAAACACCTATTGGATGCACAAGATTGGTTAAAAACCCTAATTGGACAAGATTAAGTTTAGGGAGGACGAAAATGACCTAAATATTCCTCCAATGACACAACACACCTATTGAATGAACAAGATTGGTTAAAAACCCTAATTGGACAAGATTAAGTGTAGGGAAGACGAAAATGACCTAAATGTTCATCCAATGACACAAAAACACCTATCGGATGAACAAGATTGGTTAGAAACCCTAATTGAACAAGATTAACTGTAGGGAGGACGAAAATGACCTAAATGTTCATCCAATGACACAAAACACCTATTGGATGCACAAGATTGCTTAAAAACCCTAATTGGACAAGATTAAGTTTAGGGAGGACGAAAATTACCTAAATGTTCATCCAATGACACAAAACACCTATTGGATGCACAAGATTGGTTAAAAACCCTAATTGGACAAGATTAAGTTTAGGGAGGACGAAAATGACCTAAATATTCATCCAATGACACAACACACCAATTGAATGAACAAGATTGGTTAAAAACCCTAATTGGACAAGATTAAGTGTAGGGAGGACGAAAATGACCTAAATGTTCATCCAATGACACAAAAACACCTATCGGATGCACAAGATTGGTTAGAAACCGTAATTGAACAAGATTAACTGTAGGGTGGACGAAAATGACCTAAATGTTCATCCAATGACACAAAACACCTATTGGATGCACAAGATTGGTTAAAAACCGTAATTGGATAAGATTAAGTTTAGGGAGGACGAAAATGACCTACATATTCATCCAATGACACAACACACCTATTGAATGAACAAGATTGGTTAAAAACCGTAATTGGACAAGATTAAGTGTAGGGAGGACGAAAATGACCTAAATGTTCATCCAATGACACAAAAACACCTATCGGATGCACAAGATTGGTTAGAAACCCTAATTGAACAAGATTAAGTATAGGGAGGACGAAAATGACCTAAATGTTCATCCAATGACACAAAACACCTATTGGATGCACAAGATTGGTTAAAAACCCTAATTGGATAAGAATTAGCCTAAGGAGGACGAAAATGACCTAAATGTTCATCCAATGACACAAAACAGCTATTGGATGCACAAGATTGGTTAAAAACCCTAATTGGACAAGAATTAGCCTAGGGAGGACGAAAATGACCTAATTGTTCATCCAATGACACAAAAACACCTATCGGATGCACAAGATTGGTTAGAAACCCTAATTGAACAAGATAAAGTGTAGGGAGGACGAAAATGAACTAAGTGTTCATCCAATGACACAAAACACCTATTGGATGCACAGGATTGGTTAAAAACCCTAATTGGACAAGAATTAGCCTAGGGAGGACGAAAATGACCTAATTGTTCATCCAATGACACAAAAACACCTGTCGGATGCACAAGATTGCTCAGAAACCCTAATTGAACAAGATTAAGTGTAGGGAGTACGAAAATGACCTAAATGTGCATCCAATGACACAAAACACCTATTGGATGCACAAGATTAGTTAAAAACCCTAATTGGACAAGAATTATCATAGGGAGGACGAAAATGACCTAATTGTTCATCCAATGACACAAAAACACCAATTGGATGCACAAGATTGGTTAGAAACCCTAATTGGACAAGATAAAGTGTAGGGAGGACAGAAATGACCTAAGTGTTCATCCAATGACACAAAACACCTATTGGATGCACAAGATTGGTTAAAAACCCTAATTGGACAAGAATTAGCCTAGGGAGGACGAAAATGACCTAATTGTTCATCCAATGACACAAAAACACCTGTCGGATGTACAAGATTGGTTAGAAACCCTAATTGAACAAGATTAAGTGTAGGGAGGACGAAAATGACTTAAATGTTCATCCAATGACACAAAACACCTATTGGATGCACAAGATTGGTTAAAAACCCTAATTGGACAAGAATTATCATAGAGAGGACGAAAATGACCTAATTGTTCATCCAATGACACAAAAACACCAATTGGATGCACAAGATTGTTCCGAAACCCTAATTGGACAAGATAAAGTGTAGGGAGGACGAAAATGACCTAAGTGTTCATCCAATGACACAAAACACCTATTGGATGCACAAGATTGGTTAAAAACCCTAATTGGACAAGAATTAGCCTAGGGAGGACGAAAATGACCTAAGTGTTCATCCAATGACACAAAACACCTATTGGATGAACCAGATTGGTTAAAAACCCTAATTGAACAAGATTAAGTGTAGGGAGGACGAAAATGACCTAAATGTTCATCCAATGACACAAAACACCTATTGGATGCACAAGATTGGTTAAAAACCCTAATTGGACAAGAATTATCATAGAGAGGACGAAAATGACCTAAATGTTCATCCAATGACACAAAACACCTATTGGATGCACAAGATTGGTTAAAAACCGTAATTGGATAAGATTAAGTTTAGGGAGGACGAAAATGACATAAATATTCATCCAATGACACAAAACACCTATTGAATGAACAAGATTGGTTAAAAACCCTAATTGGACAAGATTAAGTGTAGGGAGGACGAAAATGACCTAAATGTTCATCCAATGACACAAAAACACCTATCGGATGCACAAGATTGGTTAAAAACCCTAATTGAACAAGATTAAGTGTAGGGAGGACGAAAATGACCTAAATGTTCATCCAATGACACAAAACACCTACTGGATGCACAAGATTGGTTAAAAACCCTAATTGGATAAGAATTAGCATAAGGAGGACAAAAATGACCTAAATGTTTATCCAATGACACAAAACACCTATTGGATGCACAATATTGGTTAAAAACCCTAATTGGACAAGAATTATCATAGGGAGGACGAAAATGACCTAATTGTTCATCCAATGACACAAAAACACCAATTGGATGCACAAGATTGGTTAGAAACCCTAATTGGACAAGATAAAGTGTAGGGAGGACGAAAATGACCTAAGTGTTCATCCAATGACACATAACACCTATTGGATTCACAAGATTGGTTAAAAACCCTAATTGGACAAGAATTATCATAGGGAGGACGAAAATGACCTAATTGTTCATCCAATGACACAAAAACACCTATCGGATGCACAAGATTGGTTAGAAACCCTAATTGAACAAGATTAAGTGTAGGAAGGACGAAAATGACCTAAATGTTCATCCAATGACACAAAACACCTATTGGATTCACAAGATTGGTTAAAAACCTTAATTGGATAAGAATTAGCCTAAGGGGGACGAAAATGACCTAAATGTTCATCCAATGACACAAAACACCTATTGGATGCACAAGATTGGTTAAAAACCCTAATTGGACAAGAATTATCATAGAGAGGACGAAAATGACCTAATTGTTCATCCAATGACACAAAAACACCAATTGGATGCACAAGATTGTTCAGAAACCCTAATTGGACAAGATAAAGTGTAGGGAGGACGAAAATGACCTAAGTGTTCATCCAATGACACAAAACACCTATTGGATGCACAAGATTGGTTAAAAACCCTAATTGGACAAGAATTAGCCTAGGGAGGACGAAAATGACCTAATTGTTCATCCAATGACAGAAAAAAAACGTATCGGATGCACAAGTTTGGTTAGAAACCCTAATTGAACAAGATTAAGTGTAGGGAGGACGAAAATGACCTAAATGTTCATCCAATGACACAAAACACCTATTGGATGCACAAGATTGGTTAAAAACCCTAATTGGACAAGAATTATCATAGAGAGGACGAAAATGACCTAATTGTTCATCCAATGACACAAAAACACCAAATGGATGCACAAGATTGGTTAGAAACCCTAATTTGAAAAGATAAAGTGTAGGGAGGACGAAAATGACCTAAATGTTCATCCAATGACACAAAACACCTATTGGATGCACAAGATTGGTTAAAAACCCTAATTGGACAAGATTAAGTTTAGGGAGGACGATAATGACCTAAATGTTCATCCAATGACACAAAACACCTATTGGATGCACAAGATTGGTTAAAAACCCTAATTGGACAAGATTAAGTGTAGGGAGACGAAAATGACCTAAATGTTCATTCAATGACACAAAAACACCTATCGGATGCACAAGATTGGTTAAAAACCCTAATTGAACAAGATTAAGTGTAGGGAGGACGAAAATGACCTAAATGTTCATCCAATGACACAAAACACCAATTGAATGCACAAGATTGGTTAAAAACCCTAATTGGACAAGAATTATCATAGGGAGGACGAAAATGACCTAATTGTTCATCCAATGACACAAAAACACCAATTGGATGCACAAGATTGGTTAGAAACCCTAATTGGACAAGATAAAGTGTAGGGAGGACGAAAATGACCTAAGTGTTCATCCATTGACACAAAACACCTATTGGATGCACAAGATTGGTTAAAAACCCTAATTGGAAAAGATTAAGTTTAGGGAGGACGAAAATGACCTAAATATTCATCCAATGACACAAAACACCTATTGAATGAACAAGATTGGTTAAAAACCCTAATTGGATAAGAATTAGCCTAAGGAGGACGAAAATGACCTAAATGTTCATCCAATGACACAAAACACCTATTGGATGCACAAGATTGGTTAAAAACCCTAATTGGACAAGATTAAGTTTAGGGAGGACGAAAATGACCTAAATATTCATCCAATGACACAACACACCTATTGAATGAACAAGATTGGTTAAAAACCCTAATTGGACAAGATTAAGTGTAGGGAGGACGAAAATGACCTAAATGTTCATCCAATGACACAAAAACACCTATCGGATGCACAAGATTGGTTAAAAACCCTAATTGAACAAGATTTAGTGTAGGGAGGACGAAAATGACCTAAATGTTCATCCAATGACACAAAACACTTATTGGATGCACAAGATTGGTTAAAAATCCTAATTGGATAAGAATTAGCCTAGGGAGGACGAAAATGACCTAAGTGTTCATCCAATGACACAAAACACCTATTGGATGCACAAGATTGGTTAAAAACCCTAATTGGACAAGAATTAGCCTAGGGAGGAAGAAAACGACCGAATTGTTCATCCAATGACAGAAAAAAAACCTATCGGATGCACAAGTTTGGTTAGAAACCCTAATTGAACAAGATTAAGTTTAGGGAGGACGAAAATGACCTAAATGTTCATCCAATGACACAAAACACCTATTGGATGCACAAGATTGGTTAAAAACCCTAATTGGACAAGAATTATCGTAGAGAGGACGAAAATGACCTAGTTGTTCATCCAATGACACAAAAACACCAATTGGATGCACAAGATTGGTTAGAAACCCTAATTGGAAAAGATAAAGTGTAGGGAGGACGAAAATGACCTAAATGTTCATCCAATGACACAAAACACCTATTGGATGCACAAGATTGGTTAAAAACCATAATTGGACAAGATTAAGTTTAGGGAGGACGAAAATGACCTAAATGTTCATCCAATTACACAAAACACCTATTGGATGCACAAGATTGGTTAAAAACCCTAATTGGACAAGATTAAGTTTAGGGAGGACGAAAATGACCTAAATATTCATCCAATGACACAACACACCTATTGAATGAACAAGATTGGTTAAAAACCCTAATTGAACAAGATTAAGTGTAGGGAGGACGAAAATGACCTAAATGTTCATCCAATGACACAAAACACCTATTGGATGCACAAGATTGGTTAACAACCCTAATTGGATAAGAATTAGCCTAAGGAGGACGAAAATGACCTAAATGTTCATCCAATGACACAAAACACCTATTGGATGCACAAGATTGGTTAAAAACCCTAATTGGACAAGAATTATCATAGGGAGGACGAAAATGACCTAATTGTTCATCGAATGAGACAAAATCACCAATTGGATGCACAAGATTGGTTAGAAACCCTAATTGGACAAGATAAAGTGTTGGGAAAGCGAAAATGACCTAAATGTTCATCCAATGATACAAGACACCTATTGGATGCACCAGATTGGTTAAACACCCTAATTGGACAAGATTAAGTGTAGGGAGAACGAAAATGACCTAAATATTCATCTAATGACACAAAAAACCTATTGGATGCACAAGATTGGTTAAAAACCCTAATTGGACAAGATTAAGTGTAGGGAGGACGAAAACAATCTAAATGTTCATCCAATGACACCAAACACCTATTGGATGCACAAGATTGGTTAAAAATCCTAATTGGATAAGAATTAGCCTAGGGTGGACGAAAATGACCTAAGTGTTCATCCAATGACACAAAACACCTATTGGATGCACAAGATTGGTTAAAAACCCTAATTGGACAATAATTAGCCTAGGGAGGACGAAAGTGACCTAATTGTTCATCCAATGACAGAAAAAAAACCTATCGGATGCACAAGATTGGTTAGAAACACTAATTGAACAAGATTAAGTGTAGCGAGGACGAAAATGACCTAAATGTTCATCCATAGACACAAAACACCTATTGGATGCACAAGATTGGTTAAAAACCCTAATTGGACAAGAATTATCATAGAGAGGACGAAAATGACCTAATTGTTCATCCAATGACACAAAAACACCAATTGGATGCACAAGATTGGTTAGAAACCCTAATTG
>JBBPBS010000624.1:12943-25136 GCA_037974835.1 Cicer judaicum | reverse complement strand
GTTCATCCAATGACACAAAAACACCTATTAGATGCACAAGACTTGTGAGAAACCCTAATTGGACAAGATTATGTGTAGGGAGGACGAAAATGAACTCAATATTCGTCCAATGACACAAAAACACCTAATGGATGCACAAGATTGGATAAAAACCCTAATTGGACAAGATTAAGTGTAGGGAGGACGAAAATGACCTAAATGTTCATCCAATGACACCAAAAACCTATTGGATGCACAAGATTGGTTAGAAACCCTAATTGGACAAGAATTTGCCTGGGGAGGACGAAAATGACCTAATTGTTCTTCCAATGACACAAAAACACCCATTGGATGCACAGGATTGGTTAAAAATCTTAATTGGACAAGAATTAGCCTAGGGTGGACGAAAAAGACCTAATTGTTCATCCAATGACACAAAACTATCTATTGGATGCACAAGATTGGTTAGAAATCCTAATTGGACAAGATTAAGTTTAGGGAGGACGAAAATGACCTAAATGTTCATCCAATGAAACAAAAACACCTATTGGATGCACAAGATTGGTTAGAAACCCTAATTGGACAAGATTAAGTGTATGGACGACGAAAATGACCTAAATATTCATCTAATGACACAAAAACACTTATTGGATGCACAAGATTGGTTAAAAACCCTAATTGGAGAAGATTCAGTGTAGGGACGACGAAAATGACCTAAATGTTCATCCAATGACACAAAACACGTATTGGATGCACAAGATTGGTTAAAAACCCTAATTGGACAAGAATTAGCCTAGGGAGGACGAAAATGACCTAAATGTTCATCCAATGGCACAAAATACCCATTGGATGCACAAGATTGGTTAAAAACCCTAATTGGGCAAGATTAAGTGTAGGGAGGACGAAAATGACCTAAATATTCATCCAATATAACAAATACAACTGTTGGATGCACAAGATTGGTTAAAAACCCTAATTGGACATGAATTAGCCTAGGGAGGACGAAAATGACCTAATTGTTCTTCCAATGACACAAAAACACCCATTGGATGCACAAGATTGGTTAGAAACCCTAATTGGACAAGATTAGGTGTAGGGAGGACGGAAATGACCTAAATATTCATCCAATGACACAAAAACACCTATTGGATGCACAAGATTGGCTAAAAACCCTAATTGGATAAGATTAAGTGTAGGGAGGATGAAAATGACCTAAATGTTCATCGAATGACACAAAAACACCTATTGGATGCACAAGATTGGTTAAAAACCCTAATTGGACAAGAATAAGCCTAGGGAGGACGAAAATGACCTAATTGTTCATCCAATGACACATACACACCTATTGGATGCACAAATTTGGTTAAAAACCCTAATTGGACAAGATTAAGTGTAGGGAGGACGAAAATGACCTAAATGTTCATCCAATGACACAAAAACACCTATTGGCTGCACAAGATTGGTTAGAAACCCTAATTTGACAAGATAAAGTTTAGGGAGGACGAAAATGACCTAAATGTTCATCCAATGACACAACACCGATTGGATGCACATGATTGGTTAGAAACCCTAATTGGACAAGCATAAGCCTAGGGAGGACGAAAATGACCTAATTATTCATCCAATGACACAAAAACACCCATTCGATGCACAAGCTTGGTTAAAAACCCTAATTGGACAAGAATTAGACTAAGGTGGACGAGAATGACCTAATTGTTCATCCAATGACACAAAAACACCTATTGGATGCACAAGATTGGTTAGAAACCCGAATTGGACAAGATTAAGTGTAGGGAGGACGAAATTGACCTAAATATTTATCTAATGACACAAAAACACCTATTGGATGCACAAGATTGGTTAAAAACCCTAATTGGACAAGATTTAGTTTAGGGAGGACGAAAATGACTTAAATGTTCATCCAATAACACCAAACAACTATTGGGTGGACAAGATTGGTTAGAAACCGTAATTAGTCAAGCATAAGCGTAGGGAGGACGAAAATGACCTAATTGTTCATCCAATGACACAAAAACGCCCATTGGATGCACAAGATTGGTTAAAAACCCTAATTGGACAAGAATTAGCCTAGGGTGAAACAAAATGACCTAATTGTTCATCCAATGACACAAAAACACCTATTGGATGCACAAGATTGGTTACAACCCCTAATGGGACAAGATTAAGTGTAGGGAGGACGAAAAGGACCTAAAGGACATAAATGTTCATCCAATGAAACAAAAACACCTGTTGGATGCACAAGATTGGTTAAAAACCCTAATTGGACAAGAATTAGCCTAGGTAGGACGAAAATGACCTAATTGTTCATCCAATGACACAAAAACACCTATTGGATGCACAAGATTGGTTAGAAACCTTACTTGGACAAGATTAAGTGTAGGGATGCACAAGATAGGGACGACGAAAATGACCTAAATGTTCAACCAATGACACAAAACACCTATTGGATGCACAAGATTGGTTAAAAAACCCTAATTGGACAAGAATTAGACTAGGGAGGACGTAATTGACGTAATTTTTCATCCAATGACACAAAAACACCTATTGGATGCACTAGATTGGTTAGAAACCCTAATTTGACAAGATTAAGTTTAGGGAGGACGAAAATGACCTAAATGTTCATCCAATGACACAAAACACCTATTGGATGCAGAAGGTTGGTTAGAAACCCTAATTGGACAAGAATTAGCGTAGGGAGGACGAAAATGACCTAACTGTTCATCCAATGACACAAAACACCGATCGGATGCACAAGATTGGTTAAAAACCCTAATTGGGCAAGATTAAGTGTAGGGAGGACGAAAATGACCTAAATATTCATCCAATATAAAAAAACACCTGTTGGATGCACAAGATTGGTTAAAAACCCTAATTGGACATGAATTAGCCTTGGGAGGACGAAAATGACCTAATTGTTCTTCCAATTACACAAAAACACCCATTGGATGCACAAGATTGGTTAAAAATCCTAATTGGACAAGAATTAGCCTATGGTGGACGAAAATCACCTCATTGTTCATCCAATGACACAAAAACACCTATTGGATGCACAAGATTGGTTAGAAACCCTAATTGGACAAGAATAAGCCTAGGGAGGTCGAAAATGACCTAATCGTTCATCCAATGACACAAAAACACCTATTGGATGCACAAGATTGCTTTGAAACCCTAATTGGACAAGATTAAGTGTAGGGAGGACGAAAATGACCTAAATGTTCATCCAATGACACAAAAGCACCTATTGGATGCACAAGATTTGTTAGAAACCCTAATTGGACAAGATTAAGTGTAGGGAGGACGAAAAGGACCTAAATGTTCATCCAATATAACAAAAACACCTGTTGGATGCACAAGATTGGTTAAAAACCCTAATTGGACATGAATTAGCCTAGGGAGGACTAAAATGACCTAATTGTTCATCCAATGACACAAAAACACCTATTGGATGCACAAGATTGGTTAGAAACCCTAATTGGACAAGATTAAGTGTAGGGAGGACGAAAAGGACGTAAATGTTCATCCAATATAACAAAAACACCTGTTGGATGCACAAGATTGGTTAAAAACTCTAATTGGACATGAATTAGCCTAGGGAGGACTAAAATGACCGAATTGTTCATCCAATGACACAAAAACACGTATTGGATGCACATGATTGGTTAGAAACCCTAATTGGACAAGATTAAGTGTATGGAGGACGAAAAAGACCTAAATATTCATCCAATGACACAAAAACACCTATTGGATACACAAGTTTGGTTAAAAACCCTAATTGGACAAGATTAAGTGTAGGGAGGACGAAAATGACCTAAATGGTCATTCAATGACACAAAACACGTATTGGATGCACAAGATTAGTTAAACACCCTAATTGGACAAGAATGAGCCTAGGGAGGACGAAAATGACCTAATTGTTCATCCAATGACATAAAAACACCTATTGGATGCACAAGATTGGTTAGAAACCCTAATTGGACAAGAATAAGCCTAGGGAGGTCGAAAATGACCTAATCGTTCTTCCAATGACACAAAAACACCTATTGGATGCACAAGATTGCTTTGAAACCCTAATTGGACAAGATTAAGTGTAGGGAGGACGAAAATGACCTAAATGTTCATCCAATGACACAAAAGCACCTATTGGATGCACAAGATTTGTTAGAAACCCTAATTGGACAAGATTAAGTGTAGGGAGGACGAAAAGGACGTAAATGTTCATCCAATATAACAAAAACACCTGTTGGATGCACAAGATTAATTAGAAACCCTAATTAGACAAGATTAAGTGTAGGGAGGACGAAAATGACCTAAATATTCATCCAATATAACAAAAACACCTGTTGGATGCACAAGATTGGTTAAAAACCCTAATTGGACATGATTTAGCCTAGGGAGGTCGAAAATGACCTAATCGTTCATCCAATGACACAAAAACACCTATTGGATGCACAAGATTGCTTTGAAACCCTAATTGGATAAGATTAAGTGTAGGGAGGACGAAAATGACCTAAATGTTCATCCAATGACACAAAAGAACCTATTGGATGCACAAGATTTGTTAGAAACCCTAATTGGACATGATTAAGTGTAGGGAGGACGAAAAGGACGTAAATGTTCATCCAATATAACAAAAACACCTGTTGGATGCACAAGATTGGTTAGAAACCCTAATTGGACAAGATTAAGTGTAGGGAGGACGAAAATGACCTAATTGTTCATCCAATGACACAAAAGCACCTATGGGATGCACAAGATTTGTTAGAAACCCTAATTGGACAAGATTAAGTGTAGGGAGGACGAAAAGGACGTAAATGTTCATCCAATATAACAAAAACACCTGTTGGATGCACAAGATTGGTTAAAAACCCTAATTGGACATGAATTAGCCTAGGGAGGACTAAAATGACCTAATTGTTCATCCAATGACACAAAAACACCTATTGGATGCACAAGATTGGTTAGAAACCCTAATTGGACAAGATTAAGTGTAGGGAGGACGAAAAGGACGTAAATGTTCATCCAATATAACAAAAACACCTGTTGGATGCACAACATTGGTTAAAAACCCTAATTGGACATGAATTAGCCTAGGGAGGACTAAAATGACCTAATTGTTCATCCAATGACACAAAAACACCTATTGGATGCACAAGATTGGTTAGAAACCCTAATTGGACAAGATTAAGTGTAGGGAGGACGAAAAGGACGTAAATGTTCATCCAATATAACAAAAACACCTGTTGGATGCACAAGATTGGTTAAAAACCCTAATTGGACATGAATTAGCCTAGGGAGGACTAAAATGACCGAATTGTTCATCCAATGACACAAAAACACGTATTGGATGCACAAGATTGGTTAGAAACCCTAATTGGACAAGAATAAGTGTAGGGAGGACGAAAAGGACCTAAATGTTCATCCAATATAACAAAAACACCTGTTGGATGCACAAGATTGGTTAAAAACCCTAATTGGACATGAATTAGCCTAGGGAGGACTAAAATGACCTAATTGTTCATCCAATGACACAAAAACACCTATTGGATGCACAAGATTGGTTAGAAACCCTAATAGGACAAGATTAAGTGTAGGGAGGAAGAAAATGACCTAAGTATTCATCCAATGACACAAAAACACCTATTGGACGCACAAGATTGGTTTAAAATCCTAATTAGACAAGAATTAGCCTAGGGTGGACGAAAATGACCTAATTGTTCATCCAATGACACAAAAACACCTATTGGATGCACAAGATTGGTTAGAAACCCTAATTGCACAAGATTAAGTGTTGGGAGGACGGAAAGGACCTAAATGTTCATCCAATGAAACAAAAACACCTGTTTGATGCACAAGATTGGTCAAAAACCCTTATTGGACAAGAATTAGCCTAGGGAGGACGAAAATGACCTAATTGTTCAACCAATGACACAAAAACACCTATTGAATGCACAAGATTGGTTAGAAACCCTAATTGGACAAGATTAAGTGTATGGAGGACGAAAATGACCTAAATATTAATCCAATGACACAGAAACACCTATTGGATGCACAAGATTGGTTCAAAACCCTAATTGGACAAGATTCAGTGTAGGGAGGACGAAAATGACCTAAATGTTCATCCAATGACACAAAACATCTATTGGATGCACAAGATTGGTTAAAAACCCTAAGTGGACAAGAATTAGCCTAGGGAGGACGAAAATGACCTAATTGTTCATCGAATGACACAAAAACACCAGTTGGATGCACAAGATTGGTTAAAAACCCTAATTGGACAAGAACTAGCCTAGGGAGGACGAAAATGACCTAATTGTTCATCCAATGACACAAAAACACCTATTGGATGCACAAGATTGGTTAGAAACCCTAATTAGACAAGATAAAGTGCAGGGAGGACGAAAATGACCTGATTGTTCATCCAATGACACAAAAACACCTATTGGATGCACAAGATTGGTTTGAAACGCTAATAGGACAAGATTAAGTGTAGGGAGGACGAAAATGACGTAAGTATACATCCAATGACACAAAAACACCTATTGGATGCACAAGACTTGTTAGAAACCTTAATTGGACAAGATTAAGTGTGGGAAGGAGGAAAATGACCTAAATGTTCATCCAATGACACCAAACACCTATTAGATGCACAAGATTCGTTAGAACCCCTAATTGGACAAGATTAAGTGTAGGGAGGACGAAAAGGACCTAAAGGACATAAATGTTCATCCAATGAAACTAAAACACCTGTTGGATGCATAAGATTGGTTAAAAACCCTAATTGGACAAGAATTAGCCTAGGTAGGACGAAAATGACCTAATTGTTCATCCAATGACACAAAAACACCTATTGGATGCACAAGATTGGTTAGAAACCTTAATTGGACAAGATTAAGTGTAGGGATGCACAAGATAGGGACGACGAAAATGACCTAAATGTTCATCCAATGACACAAAACACCTATTGGATGCATAAGATTGGTTAAAAACCCTAATTGGACAAGAATTAGCCTAGGGAGGACGAAAATGACCTAATTGTTCATCCAATGACACAAAAACACCTATTGGATGCACTAGATTGGTTAGAAACCTTAATTTGACAAGATTATGTTTAGGGAGGACGAAAATGACCTAAATGTTCATCCAATGACACAAAACACCTATTGGATGCAGTAGATTGGTTAGAAACCCTAATTGGACAAGAATTAGCGTAGGGAGGACGAAAATGACCTAAATGTTCATCCAATGACACAAAACACCGATCGGATGCACAAGATTGGTTAAAAACCCTAATTGGGCAAGATTAAGTGTAGGGAGGACGAAAATGACCTAAATATTCATCCAATATAACAAAAACACCTGTTGGATGCACAAGATTGGTTAAAAACCCTAATTGGACATGAATTAGCCTAGGGAGGACGAAAATGACCTAATTGTTCATCCAATGACACAAAAACACCTGTTGGATGCACTAGATTGGTTAGAAACCCTAATTTGACAAGATTAAGTTTAGGGAGGACGAAAATGACCTAAATGTTCATCCAATGACACAAAACACCTATTGGATGCACAAGATTGGTTAGAAACCCTAATTGGACAAGAATAAGCCTAGGGAGGTCGAAAATGACCTAATCGTTCATCCAATGACACAAAAACATCTATTGGATGCACAAGATTGCTTTGAAACCCTAATTTGACAAGATTAAGTTTAGGGAGGACGAAAATGACCTAAATGTTCATCCAATGACACAAAACACCGATTGGATGCACATGATTGGTTAGAAACCCTAATTAGTCAAGCATAAGCCTAGGGAGGACGAAAATGACCTAATTGTTCATCCAATGACACAAAAACGCCCATTGGATGCACAAGATTGGTTAAAAACCCTAATTGGACATGAATTAGCCTAGGGAGGACTAAAATGACCTCATTGTTCATCCAATGACACAAAAACACCTATTGGATGCACAAGATTGGTTAGAAACCCTAATTGGACAAGATTAAGTGTAGGGAGGACGAAAAGGACGTAAATGTTCATCCAATATAACAAAAATACCTGTTGGATGCACAAGATTGGTTAAAAACCCTAATTGGACATGAATTAGCCTAGGGAGGACTAAAATGACCTAATTGTTCATCCAATGACACAAAAACACCTATTGGATGCACAAGATTGGTTAAAAACCCAAATTGGACAAGAATTAGCCTAGGGAGGACGAAAATGACCTAATTGTTCATCCAATGACACAAAAACACCTATTGGATGCACAAGATTGGTTAGAAACCCTAATTTGACAAGATTAAGTTTAGGGAGGACGAAAATGACCTAAATGTTCATCCAATGACACAAAACACCTATTGGATGCACAAGATTGGTTAGAAACCCTAATTGGACAAGAATAAGCCTAGGGAGGTCGAAAATGACCTAATCGTTCATCCAATGACACAAAAACATCTATTGGATGCACAAGATTGCTTTGAAACCCTAATAGGACAAGATTAAGTGTAGGGAGGACGAAAATGACCTAAATGTTCATCCAATGACACAAAAGCACCTATTGGATGTACAAGATTTGTTAGAAACCCTAATTGGATAAGATTAAGTGTAGGGAGGACGAAAAGGACCTAAATGTTCATCCAATATAACAAAAACACCTGTTGGATGCACAAGATTGGTTAAAAACCCTAATTGGACATGAATTAGCCTAGGGAGGACTAAAATGACCTAATTGTTCATCCAATGACACAAAAACACCTATTGGATGCACAAGATTGGTTAGAAACCCTAATTGGACAAGATTAAGTGTAGGGAGGACGAAAAGGACGTAAATGTTCATCCAATATAACAAAAACACCTGTTGGATGCACAAGATTGGTTAAAAACCCTAATTGGACATGAATTAGCCTAGGGAGGACTAAAATGACCGAATTGTTCATCCAATGACACAAAAACACGTATTGGATGCACATGATTGGTTAGAAACCCTAATTGGACAAGATTAAGTGTATGGAGGACGAAAAAGACCTAAATATTCATCCAATGACACAAAAACACCTATTGGATACACAAGTTTGGTTAAAAACCCTAATTGGACAAGATTAAGTGTAGGGAGGACGAAAATGACCTAAATGGTCATTCAATGACACAAAACACGTATTGGATGCACAAGATTAGTTAAACACCCTAATTGGACAAGAATGAGCCTAGGGAGGACGAAAATGACCTAATTGTTCATCCAATGACATAAAAACACCTATTGGATGCACAAGATTGGTTAGAAACCCTAATTGGACAAGAATAAGCCTAGGGAGGTCGAAAATGACCTAATCGTTCTTCCAATGACACAAAAACACCTATTGGATGCACAAGATTGCTTTGAAACCCTAATTGGACAAGATTAAGTGTAGGGAGGACGAAAATGACCTAAATGTTCATCCAATGACACAAAAGCACCTATTGGATGCACAAGATTTGTTAGAAACCCTAATTGGACAAGATTAAGTGTAGGGAGGACGAAAAGGACGTAAATGTTCATCCAATATAACAAAAACACCTGTTGGATGCACAAGATTAATTAGAAACCCTAATTGGACAAGATTAAGTGTAGGGAGGACGAAAATGACCTAAATATTCATCCAATATAACAAAAACACCTGTTGGATGCACAAGATTGGTTAAAAACCCTAATTGGACATGATTTAGCCTAGGGAGGTCGAAAATGACCTAATCGTTCATCCAATGACACAAAAACACCTATTGGATGCACAAGATTGCTTTGAAACCCTAATTGGACAAGATTAAGTGTAGGGAGGACGAAAATGACCTAAATGTTCATCCAATGACACAAAAGAACCTATTGGATGCACAAGATTTGTTAGAAACCCTAATTGGACATGATTAAGTGTAGGGAGGATGAAAAGGACGTAAATGTTCATCCAATATAACAAAAACACCTATTGGATGCACAAGATTGCTTTGAAACCCTAATTGGACAAGATTAAGTGTAGGGAGGACGAAAATGACCTAAATGTTCATCCAATGACACAAAAGAACCTATTGGATGCACAAGATTTGTTAGAAACCCTAATTGGACATGATTAAGTGTAGGGAGGACGAAAAGGACGTAAATGTTCATCCAATATAACAAAAACACCTGTTGGATGCACAAGATTGGTTAGAAACCCTAATTGGACAAGATTAAGTGTAGGGAGGACGAAAATGACCTAATTGTTCATCCAATGACACAAAAGCACCTATGGGATGCACAAGATTTGTTAGAAACCCTAATTGGACAAGATTAAGTGTAGGGAGGACGAAAAGGACGTAAATGTTCATCCAATATAACAAAAACACCTGTTGGATGCACAAGATTGGTTAAAAACCCTAATTGGACATGAATTAGCCTAGGGAGGACTAAAATGACCGAATTGTTCATCCAATGACACAAAAACACGTATTGGATGCACATGATTGGTTAGAAACCCTAATTGGACAAGATTAAGTGTATGGAGGACGAAAAAGACCTAAATATTCATCCAATGACACAAAAACACCTATTGGATACACAAGTTTGGTTAAAAACCCTAATTGGACAAGAATTAGCCTAGGGAGGACGAAAATGACCTAATTGTTCATCCAATGACACAAAAACACCTATTGGATGCACTAGATTGGTTAGAAACCTTAATTTGACAAGATTATGTTTAGGGAGGACGAAAATGACCTAAATGTTCATCCAATGACACAAAACACCTATTGGATGCAGTAGATTGGTTAGAAACCCTAATTGGACAAGATTAAGTGTAGGGAGGACGAAAAGGACGTAAATGTTCATCCAATATAACAAAAATACCTGTTGGATGCACAAGATTGGTTAAAAACCCTAATTGGACATGAATTAGCCTAGGGAGGACTAAAATGACCTAATTGTTCATCCAATGACACAAAAACACCTATTGGATGCACAAGATTGGTTAAAAACCCTAATTGGACAAGAATTAGCCTAGGGAGGACGAAAATGACCTAATTGTTCATCCAATGACACAAAAACACCTATTGGATGCACAAGATTGGTTAGAAACCCTAATTAGACAAGATTAAGTTTAGGGAGGACGAAAAGGACCTAAATGTTCATCCAATGACACAAAAACACCTCTTGGATGCACAAGATTAGTTAAAAACCCTAATTGGACAAGAATTAGCCTAGGGAGGACGAAAATGACCTAAGTGTTCATCCAATGACACAAAAACACCTATTAGATGCACAAGACTTGTGAGAAACCCTAATTGGACAAGATTATGTGTAGGGAGGACGAAAATGAACTCAATATTCGTCCAATGACACAAAAACACCTAATGGATGCACAAGATTGGATAAAAACCCTAATTGGACAAGATTAAGTGTAGGGAGGACGAAAATGACCTAAATGTTCATCCAATGACACCAAAAACCTATTGGATGCACAAGATTGGTTAGAAACCCTAATTGGACAAGAATTTGCCTGGGGAGGACGAAAATGACCTAATTGTTCTTCCAATGACACAAAAACACCCATTGGATGCACAGGATTGGTTAAAAATCTTAATTGGACAAGAATTAGCCTAGGGTGGACGAAAAAGACCTAATTGTTCATCCAATGACACAAAACTATCTATTGGATGCACAAGATTGGTTAGAAATCCTAATTGGACAAGATTAAGTTTAGGGAGGACGAAAATGACCTAAATGTTCATCCAATGAAACAAAAACACCTATTGGATGCACAAGATTGGTTAGAAACCCTAATTGGACAAGATTAAGTGTATGGACGACGAAAATGACCTAAATATTCATCTAATGACACAAAAACACTTATTGGATGCACAAGATTGGTTAAAAACCCTAATTGGAGAAGATTCAGTGTAGGGACGACGAAAATGACCTAAATGTTCATCCAATGACACAAAACACGTATTGGATGCACAAGATTGGTTAAAAACCCTAATTGGACAAGAATTAGCCTAGGGAGGACGAAAATGACCTAAATGTTCATCCAATGGCACAAAATACCCATTGGATGCACAAGATTGGTTAAAAACCCTAATTGGGCAAGATTAAGTGTAGGGAGGACGAAAATGACCTAAATATTCATCCAATATAACAAATACAACTGTTGGATGCACAAGATTGGTTAAAAACCCTAATTGGACATGAA
>JBBPBS010000623.1:28776-39802 GCA_037974835.1 Cicer judaicum | reverse complement strand
TTTTCGTCCTCCCAAGTTAATCTTGTCCAATCAGGGTTTTTAACCAATCTTGTGCATCCAATAGGTGTTTCTGTGTCATTGGACGACCATTTTGGTCATTTTCGCCCTCCCATGTCTTAATCATGTCCAATTAGGGTTTTTAATTAATCTTGTGCATCCAATAGGTGTTTTTGTGTCATTGGATGAACATTTAGGTCATTTTCGTCCTCCAGAGGCTTATTCTTGTCCAATTAGGGTTTTTAACCATTCTTGTGCATCCAATAGGTGTTTTTTTTGCCATTGGATAAACATTTAGGTCATTTTCGTACTCCCAAGTGTTAATCTTATCCAATTAGGGTTTTTAACCAATCTTGTGCATCCAATAGGATTTATTGTGTCATTGGATGTACATTTAGGTCATTTTCGTCCTCCCATGTCTTAATCTAGTCCAATTAGGGTTTTTAACCAATCTTGTGCATAGAATAAGTTCGTTGGTGTCATTGGATGAACATTTAGGTCTTTTTCGTCCTTCCTAGGCATATTCTTGTCCAATTAGGGTTTTTTAACCAATCTTGTGCACCGAATAAGTTCGTTTCTATCATTGAATGAACATTTACGTCATTTTCGTCCTCCCTAGGCTTAATCTTGTCCAATTAGGGTTTTTAACAAATCTTGTGCATCCAATAGGTGTGTTTGTGTCATTGGATGAACATTTAGGTCATTTTCGTCCTCCCTAGGCTTATTCTTGTCCAATTAGGGTTTTTAACCAATCTTGTGCATACAATAGGTGTGTTTGTGTTATTGGATGAACATTTAGGTCATTTTCGTCCTTCGTAGGCTTTTTTCTTGTCCAATTAGGGTTTTTAACCAATCTTGTGTATCCAATGGGGGTGTGTTTGTGTCATTGAATGAACATTTTGGTCATTTTCGTCCTCCCAAGTCTTAATCTTGTCCAATTAGGGTTTTTAACCAATCTTGTTCATCCAATAGGTGTTTTTGTGTCATTGGATTAACATTTAGGTCATTTTCGTCCTCCCTAGGCTTATTCTTGTCCAATTAGGGTTTTTAACCAATCTTGTGCATCGAAAATGTTCGTTTGTGCAATTGGATGAACATTTAGTTCATTTTCTTGCTCCGTAGGCTTAATCTTGTCCCATTAGGGTTTTTAACCAATCTTTTGAACCGAATAAGTTCGTTTGTGTCATTGGATGAACATTTACGTCATTTTCCTCCTCCCAAGTCTTAATCTTGTCCAATTGGAGTTTTTAACCAATCTTGTGCATCCAATAGGTGTTTTTGTGTCATTGGATGAACAATTAGGTCATTTTCGTCCTCACAAGGCTTATTCTTGTCCGATTAGGGTTTTAACCAATCTTGTGCGTCCAATAGGTGTGTTTGTGTCATTAGATGAACATTTAGGTCATTTTCTTCCTCCCTAGGCTTATTCTTGTCCAATTAAGGTTTTTAACCAATCTTGTGTACCAATAGGTGTTTTGTGTCAAAGGATGAACATTTAGGTCATTTTCGTCCTCCCAAGTTAATCTTGTCCAATCAGGGTTTTTAACCAATCTTGTGCATCCAATAGGTGTTTCTGTGTCATTGGACGACCATTTTGGTCATTTTCGCCCTCCCATGTCTTAATCATGTCCAATTAGGGTTTTTAATTAATCTTGTGCATCCAATAGGTGTTTTTGTGTCATTGGATGAATATTTAGGTCATTTTTGTCCTCCCTAGGCTTAATCTTGTCCAATTAGGGTTTTTAACCAATCTTGTTCATCCAATAGGTGTTTTTGTGTCATTGGATGAACATTTAGGTCATTTTCGTCCTCCCTAGGCTTATTCTTGTCCAATTAGGGTTTTTAACCAATCTTGTGCATCCAATACGTGTTTTTGTGTCACTAGATGAACATTTAGGTCATTTTCGTCCTCCCAAGTCTTAATCTTGTCCAATTAGGGTTTTTAACCAATCTTGTGCATCGAATAAGTTCGTTTGTGGAATTGGTTGAACATTTAGTTCATTTTCTTCCTCCAAAGGCTTAATCTTGTCCAATTAGGGTTTTTAACCAATCTTGTGCATCCAACAGGTGTGTTTGTGTTATTGGATGAACATTTACGTCATTTTCCTCCTCCGAAGTCTTTATCTTGTCCAATTAGAGTTTTTAACCAATCTTGTGTATCCAATAGGTGTGTTTGTGTCAATGCATGAACATTTTGGTCATTTTCGTCCTCCCAAGTCTTAATCTTGTCCAATTAGGGTTTTTAACCAATCTTATTCATCCAATAGGTGTTTTTGGGTCATTGGATGATCATTTAGGTCATTTTCGTCCTCCCTAGGCTTATTCTTGTCCAATTAGGGTTTTTAACCAATCTTGTGCATCGAATATGTTCGTTTGTGCAATTGGATGAACATTTAGTTCATTTTCTTCCTCCGTAGGCTTAATCTTGTCCAATTAGGGGTTTTAACCAATTTTGTGCACCGAATAAGTTCGTTTGTGTCATTGGATAAACATTTACGTCATTTTCCTCCTCCCAAGTCTTAATCTTGTCCAATTAGAGTTTTTAACCAATCTTGTGCATCCAATAGGTGTTTTTGTGTCATTGGATGAACAATTAGGTCATTTTCGTCCTCACTAGGCTTATTCTTGTCCAATTAGGGTTTTAACCAATCTTGTGCATCCAATAGGTGTGTTTGTGTCATCAGATGAATATTTAGGTCATTTTCTTCCTCCCTAGGCTTATTCTTGTCCAATTAAGGTTTTTAACCAATCTTGTGTACCAATAGGTGTTTTTTGTCAAAGGATGAACATTTAGGTCCTTTTCGTCCTCCCAAGTTAATCTTGTCCAATTAGGGTTTTTAACCAATCTTGTGCATCCAATAGGTGTTTTTGTGTCATTGGACGACCATTTAGGTCATTTTCGTCCTCCCATGTCTTAATCTTGTCCAATTAGGGTTTTTAATCAATCTTGTGCATCCAATAGGTGTTTTTGTGTCATTGGATGAACATTTAGGTCATTTTCGTCCTCCAGAGGCTTATTCTTGTCCAATTAGGGTTTTTAACCATTCTTGTGCATCCAATAGGTGTTTTTTTTGCCATTGGATAAACATTTAGGTCATTTTCGTACTCCCAAGTGTTAATCTTATCCAATTAGGGTTTTTAACCAATCTTGTGCATCCAATAGGATTTATTGTGTCATTGGATGTACATTTAGGTCATTTTCGTCCTCCCATGTCTTAATCTTGTCCAATTAGGGTTTTTAACCAATCTTGTGCATAGAATAAGTTCGCTTGTGTCATTGGATGAACATTTAGGTCTTTTTCGTCCTTCCTAGGCTTATTCTTGTCCAATTAGGGTTTTTTAACCAATCTTGTGCACCGAATAAGTTCGTTTCGGTCATTGAAGGAACATTTACGTCATTTTCGTCCTCCCTAGGCTTAATCTTGTCCAATTAGGGTTTTTAACCAATCTTGTGCATCCAATAGGTGTGTTTGTGTCATTGGATGAACATTTAGGTCATTTTCGTCCTCCCTAGGCTTATTCTTGTCCAATTAGGGTTTTTAACCAATCTTGTGCATCGAATAAGTTCGTTTGTGTAATTGGATGAACATTTAGTTAATTTTCTTCCTCCAGAGGCTGAATCTTGTCCAATTAGGGTTTTTAACCAATCTTGTGCATCGAATAAGTTCGTTTGTGGAATTGGTTGAACATTTAGTTCATTTTCTTCCTCCAAGGGCTTAATCTTGTCCAATTAGGGTTTTTAACCAATCTTGTGCATCCAATAGGTGTGTTTGTGTTATTGGATGAATATTTAGGTCATTTTCGTCCTTCGTAGGCTTTTTGCTTGTCCAATTAGGATTTTTAACCAATCTTGTGTATCCAATTGGTGTGTTTGTGTCATTGCATGAACATTTTGGTCATTTTCGTCCTCCCAAGTCTTAATCTTGTCCAATTAGGGTTTTTAACCAATCTTGTTCATCCAATAGGTGTTTTTGTGTCATTGGATGAACATTTAGGTCATTTTCGTCCTCCCTAGGCTTATTCTTGTCCAATTAGGGTTTTTAACCAATCTTGTGCATCGAATATGTTCGTTTGTGCAATTGGATGAAGATTTAGTTCATTTTCTTGCTCCGTAGGCTTAATCTTGTCCCATTAGGGTTTTTAACCAATCTTTTGAACCGAATAAGTTCGTTTGTGTCATTGGATGAACATTTACGTCATTTTCCTCCTCCCAAGTCTTAATCTTGTCCAATTGGAGTTTTTAACCAATCTTGTGCATCCAATAGGTGTTTTTGTGTCATTGGATGAACAATTAGGTCATTTTCGTCCTCACAAGGCTTATTCTTGTCCGATTAGGGTTTTAACCAATCTTGTGCGTCCAATAGGTGTGTTTGTGTCATTAGATGAACATTTAGGTCATTTTCTTCCTCCCTAGGCTTATTCTTGTCCAATTAAGGTTTTTAACCAATCTTGTGTACCAATAGGTGTTTTGTGTCAAAGGATGAACATTTAGGTCATTTTCGTCCTCCCAAGTTAATCTTGTCCAATCAGGGTTTTTAACCAATCTTGTGCATCCAATAGGTGTTTCTGTGTCATTGGACGACCATTTTGGTCATTTTCGCCCTCCCATGTCTTAATCATGTCCAATTAGGGTTTTTAATTAATCTTGTGCATCCAATAGGTGTTTTTGTGTCATTGGATGAACATTTAGGTCATTTTCGTCCTCCAGAGGCTTATTCTTGTCCAATTAGGGTTTTTAACCATTCTTGTGCATCCAATAGGTGTTTTTTTTGCCATTGGATAAACATTTAGGTCATTTTCGTACTCCCAAGTGTTAATCTTATCCAATTAGGGTTTTTAACCAATCTTGTGCATCCAATAGGATTTATTGTGTCATTGGATGTACATTTAGGTCATTTTCGTCCTCCCATGTCTTAATCTAGTCCAATTAGGGTTTTTAACCAATCTTGTGCATAGAATAAGTTCGTTGGTGTCATTGGATGAACATTTAGGTCTTTTTCGTCCTTCCTAGGCATATTCTTGTCCAATTAGGGTTTTTTAACCAATCTTGTGCACCGAATAAGTTCGTTTCTATCATTGAATGAACATTTACGTCATTTTCGTCCTCCCTAGGCTTAATCTTGTCCAATTAGGGTTTTTAACAAATCTTGTGCATCCAATAGGTGTGTTTGTGTCATTGGATGAACATTTAGGTCATTTTCGTCCTCCCTAGGCTTATTCTTGTCCAATTAGGGTTTTTAACCAATCTTGTGCATCGAATAAGTTCGTTTGTGTAATTGGATGAACATTTAGTTAATTTTCTTCCTCCAGAGGCTGAATCTTGTCCAATTAGGGTTTTTAACCAATCTTGTGCGTCCAATAGGTGTTTTTGTATCATTGGATGAACATTTAGGTCATTTTCGTCCTCCATAGGCTTATTCTTCTCCAATTAGGGTTTTTAACAAATCTTGTGCATCGAATAAGTTCATTTGGGTCATTGGATGAATATTTAGGTCATTTTTGTCCTCCCTAGGCTTAATCTTGTCCAATTAAGGTTTTTACCAATCTTGTTCATCCAATACGTGTTTTTGTGTCACTAGATGAACATTTAGGTCATTTTCGTCCTCCCAAGTCTTAATCTTGTCCAATTAGGGTTTTTAACCAATCTTGTGCATCGAATAAGTTCGTTTGTGGAATTGGTTGAACATTTAGTTCATTTTCTTCCTCCAAAGGCTTAATCTTGTCCAATTAGGGTTTTTAACCAATCTTGTGCATCCAACAGGTGTGTTTGTGTTATTGGATGAACATTTAGGTCATTTTCGTCCTTCGTAGGCTTTTTGCTTGTCCAATTAGGATTTTTAACCAATCTTGTGTATCCAATTGGCGTGTTTGTGTCATTGCATGAACATTTTGGTCATTTTCGTCCTCCCAAGTCTTAATCTTGTCCAATTAGGGTTTTTAACCAATCTTGTTCATCCAATAGGTGTTTTTGTATCATTGGATGAACATTTAGGTCATTTTCGTCCTCCATAGGCTTATTCTTCTCCAATTAGGGTTTTTAACCAATCTTGTGCATCGAATAAGTTCATTTGGGTCATTGGATGAATATTTAGGTAATTTTTGTCCTCCCTAGGCTTAATCTTGTCCAATTAGGGTTTTTAACCAATCTTGTTCATCCAATAGGTGTTTTTGTGTCATTGGATGAACATTTAGGTCATTTTCGTCCTCCCTAGGCTTATTCTTGTCCAATTAGGGTTTTTAACCAATCTTGTGCATCCAATACGTGTTTTTGTGTCACTAGATGAACATTTAGGTCATTTTCGTCCTCCCAAGTCTTAATCTTGTCCAATTAGGGTTTTTAACCAATCTTGTGCATCGAATAAGTTCGTTTGTGGAATTGGTTGAACATTTAGTTCATTTTCTTCCTCCAAAGGCTTAATCTTGTCCAATTAGGGTTTTTAACCAATCTTGTGCATCCAACAGGTGTGTTTGTGTTATTGGATGAACATTTAGGTCATTTTCGTCCTTCGTAGGCTTTTTGCTTGTCCAATTAGGATTTTTAACCAATCTTGTGTATCCAATTGGCGTGTTTGTGTCATTGCATGAACATTTTGGTCATTTTCGTCCTCCCAAGTCTTAATCTTGTCCAATTAGGGTTTTTAACCAATCTTGTTCATCCAATAGGTGTTTTTGTATCATTGGATGAACATTTAGGTCATTTTCGTCCTCCATAGGCTTATTCTTCTCCAATTAGGGTTTTTAACCAATCTTGTGCATCGAATAAGTTCATTTGGGTCATTGGATGAATATTTAGGTCATTTTTGTCCTCCCTAGGCTTAATCTTGTCCAATTAGGGTTTTTAACCAATCTTGTTCATCCAATAGGTGTTTTTGTGTCATTGGATGAACATTTAGGTCATTTTCGTCCTCCCTAGGCTTATTCTTGTCCAATTAGGGTTTTTAACCAATCTTGTGCATCGTATATGTTCGTTTGTGCAATTGGATGAACATTTAGTTCATTTTCTTCCTCCGTAGGGTTAATCTTGTCCAATTAGGGTTTTTAACCAATTTTGTGCACCGAATAAGTTCGTTTGTGTCATTGGATGAACATTTACGTCATTTTCCTCCTCCCAAGTCTTAATCTTGTCCAATTAGAGTTTTTAACCAATCTTGTGCATCCAATAGGTGTTTTTGTGTCATTGGATGAACAATTAGGTCATTTTCGTCTTCACTAGGCTTATTCTTGTCGAATTAGGGTTTTAACCAATCTTGTGCATCCAATAGGTATGTTTGTGTCATCAAATGAATATTTAGGTCATTTTCTTCCTCCCTAGGCTTATTCTTGTCCAATTAAGGTTTTTAACCAATCTTGTGTACCAATAGGTGTTTTTTGTCAAAGGATGAACATTTAGGTCTTTTTCGTCCTCCCAAGTTAATCTTGTCCAATTAGGGTTTTTAACCAATCTTGTGCATCCAATAGGTGTTTTTGTGTCATTGGATGAACATTTAGGTCATTTTCGTCCTCCCATGTCTTAATCTTGTCCAATTAGGGTTTTTAACCAATCTTATGCATAGAATAAGTTCGCTTCTGTCATTGGATGAACATTTAGGTCTTTTTCGTCCTTCCTAGGCTTATTCTTGTCCAATTAGGGTTTTTTAACCAATCTTGTGCACCGAATAAGTTCGTTTCTGTCATTGAATGAACATTTACGTCATTTTCGTCCTCCCTAGGCTTAATCTTGTCCAATTAGGGTTTTTAACCAATCTTGTGCATCCAATAGGTGTGTTTGTGTCATTGGATGAACATTTAGGTCATTTTCGTCCTCCCTAGGCTTATTGTTGTCCAATTAGGGTTTTTAACCAATCTTGTGCATCGAATAAGTTCGTTTGTGTAATTGGATGAACATTTAATTAATTTTCTTCCTCCATAGGCTTAATCTTGTCCAATTAGGGTTTTTAACCAATCTTGTGCATCCAATAGGTGTTTTTGTGTTATTGGAAGAACATTTAGGTCATTTTCGTCCTTCGTAGGCTTTTTTCTTGTCCAATTAGGGTTTTTAACCAATCTTGTGTATCCAATGGGGGTGTGTTTGTGTCATTGAATGAACATTTTGGTCATTTTCGTCCTCCCAAGTCTTAATCTTGTCCAATTAGGGTTTTTAACCAATCTTGTTCATCCAATAGGTGTTTTTGTGTCATTGGATGAACATTTAGGTCATTTTCGTCCTCCATAGGCTTATTCTTGTCCAATTAGGGTTTTTAACCAATCTTGTGCATCGAATATGTTCGTTTGTGCAATTGGATGAACATTTAGTTCATTTTCTTGCTCCGTAGGCTTAATCTTGTCCAATTAGGGTTTTTAACCAATCTTTTGCACCGAATAAGTTCGTTTGTGTCATTGGATGAACATTTACGTCATTTTCCTCCTCCCAAGTCTTAATCTTGTGCATCCAATAGGTGCTTTTGTGTCATTGGATGAACAATTAGGTCATTTTCGTCCTCTTAAGGCTTATTCTTGTCCGATTAAGGTTTTAACCAATCTTGTGCGTCCAATACGTGTGTTTGTGTCATTAGATGAACATTTAGGTCATTTTCTTCCTCCCTAGGCTTATTCTTGTCCAATTAAGGTTTTTAACCAATCTTGTGTACCAATAGGTATTTTGTGTCAAAGGATGAACATTTAGGTCCTTTTCGTCCTCCCAAGTTAATCTTGTCCAATCAGGGTTTTTAACCAATCTTGTGCATCCAATAGGTGTTTCTGTGTCATTGGACGACCATTATGGTCATTTTCGTCCTCCCATGTCTTAATCATGTCCAATTAGGGTTTTTAATTAATCTTGTGCATCCAATAGGTGTTTTTGTGTCATTGGATGAACATTTAGGTCATTTTCGTCCTCCAGAGGCTTATTCTTGTCCAATTAGGGTTTTTAACCATTCTTGTGCATCCAATAGGTGTTTTTTTTGCCATTGGATAAACATTTAGGTCATTTTCGTACTCCCAAGTGTTAATCTTATCCAATTAGGGTTTTTAACCAATCTTGTGCATCCAATAGGATTTATTGTGTCATTGGATGAACATTTAGGTCATTTTCGTCCTCCCAAGTCTTAATCTTGTCCAATTAGGGTTTTTCACCAATCTTGTGCATAGAATAAGTTCGCTTGTGTCATTGGATGAACATTTAGGTCTTTTTCGTCCTTCCTAGGCTTATTCTTGTCCAATTAGGGTTTTTTAACGAATCTTGTGCACCGAATAAGTTCGTTTCTGTCATTGAATGAACATTTACGTCATTTTCGTCCTCCCTAGGCTTAATCTTGTCCAATTAGGGTTTTTAACCAATCTTGTGCATCCAATAGGTGTGTTTGTGTCATTCGATGAATATTTAGGTCATTTTCGTCCTCCCTAGGCTTATACTTGTCCAATTAGGGTTTTTAACCAATCTTGTGCATCGAATAAGTTTGTTTGTGTAATTGGATGAACATTTAGTTAATTTTCTTCCTCCATTGGCTTAATCTTGTCCAATTAGGGTTTTTAACCAATCTTGTGCATCCAATAGGTGTTTTTGTATCATTGGATGAACATTTAGGTCATTTTCGTCCTCCATAGGCTTATTCTTCTCCAATTAGGGTTTTTAACCAATCTTGTGCATCGAATAAGTTCATTTGGGTCATTGGATGAATATTTAGGTCATTTTTGTCCTCCCTAGGCTTAATCTTGTCCAATTAGGGTTTTTACCAATCTTGTTCATCCAATAGGTGTTTTTGTGTCACTGGATGAACATTTAGGTCATTTTCGTCTTCCCAAGTCTTAATCTTGTCCAATTAGGGTTTTTAACCAATCTTGTGCATCGAATAAGTTCGTTTGTGTAATTGGTTGAACATTTAGTTCATTTTCATCCTCCATAGGTTTAATCTTGTCCAATTAGGGTTTTTAACCAATCTTGTGCATCCAATATGTGTTTGTGTTATTGGATGAACATTTAGGTCATTTTCTTGTCAAATTAGGGTTTTTAACCAATCTTGTGTATCCAATGGGGGTGTGTTTGTGTCATTGAATGAACATTTTGGTCATTTTCGTTCTCCCAAGTCTTAATCTTGTCCAATTAGGGTTTTTAACCAATCTTGTTCATCCAATAGGTGTTTTTGTGTCATTGGATGAACATTTAGGTCATTTTCGTCCTCGCTAGGCTTATTCTTGTCCAATTAGGGTTTTTAACCAATCTTTTGCATCGAATATGTTCGTTTGTGCAATTGGATGAACATTTAGTTCATTTTCTTGCTCCGTAGGCTTAATCTTGTCCCATTAGGGTTTTTAACCAATCTTTTGAACCGAATAAGTTCGTTTGTGTCATTGGATGAACATTTACGTCATTTTCCTCCTCCCAAGTCTTAATCTTGTCCAATTGGAGTTTTTAACCAATCTTGTGCATCCAATAGGTGTTTTTGTGTCATTGGATGAACAATTAGGTCATTTTCGTCCTCACAAGGCTTATTCTTGTCCGATTAGGATTTTAACCAATCTTGTGCGTCCAATAGGTGTGTTTGTGTCATTAGATGAACATTTAGGTCATTTTCTTCCTCCCTAGGCTTATTCTTGTCCAATTAAGGTTTTTAACCAATCTTGTGTACCAATAGGTGTTTTGTGTCAAAGGACGAACATTTAGGTCATTTTCGTCCTCCCAAGTTAATCTTGTCCAATCAGGGTTTTTAACCAATCCTGTGCATCCAATAGGTGTTTCTGTGTCATTGGACGACCATTTTGGTCATTTTCGTCCTACCATGTCTTAATCATGTCCAATTAGGGTTTTTAATTAATCTTGTGCATCCAATAGGTGTTTTTGTGTCATTGGATGAACATTTAGGTCATTTTCGTCTTCCAGAGGCTTATTCTTGTCCAATTAGGGTTTTTAACCATTCTTGTGCATCCAATAGGTGTTTTTTTTGCCATTGGAGAAACATTTAGGTCATTTTCGTACTCCCAAGTGTTAATCTTA
This sequence comes from Cicer judaicum, assembly GCA_037974835.1. Taxonomy (NCBI): domain Eukaryota; kingdom Viridiplantae; phylum Streptophyta; class Magnoliopsida; order Fabales; family Fabaceae; genus Cicer; species Cicer judaicum. Next base: position 28,836 of record JBBPBS010000623.1, on the reverse strand, counting down.
TCCAATTAGGGTTTTTAACCAATCTTGTGCATCCAATAGGATTTATTGTGTCATTGGATG
>JBBPBS010000623.1:1668-28612 GCA_037974835.1 Cicer judaicum | reverse complement strand
AATCATGTCCAATTAGGGTTTTTAATTAATCTTGTGCATCCAATAGGTGTTTTTGTGTCATTGGATGAACATTTAGGTCATTTTCGTCTTCCAGAGGCTTATTCTTGTCCAATTAGGGTTTTTAACCATTCTTGTGCATCCAATAGGTGTTTTTTTTGCCATTGGAGAAACATTTAGGTCATTTTCGTACTCCCAAGTGTTAATCTTATCCAATTAGGGTTTTTAACCAATCTTGTGCATCCAATAGGATTTATTGTGTCATTGGATGAACATTTAGGTCATTTTCGTCCTCCCATGTCTTAATCTTGTCCAATTAGGGTTTTTAACCAATCTTGTGCATCGAATAAGTTCGTTTGTTTAATTGGTTGAACATTTAGTTCATTTTCTTCCTCCATAGGCTTAATCTTGTCCAATTACGGTTTTTAACCAATCTTGTGCATCCAATAGGTGTCTTTGTGTTATTGGATGACCATTTAGGTCATTTTCGTCCTTCGTAGGCTTTTTTCTTGTCCAATTAGGGTTTTTAACCAATCTTGTGTATCCAATAGGTGTGTTTGTGTCATTGCATGAACCTTTTGGTCATTTTCGTCCTCCCAAGTCTTAATCTTGTCCAATTAGGATTTTTAACCAATCTTGTTCATCCAATAGGTGTGTTTGTGTCATTGGATGAACATTTAGGTCATTTTCGCCCTCCCGAGGCTTATTCTTGTCCAATTAGGGTTTTTAACCATTCTTGTGCATCCAATAGGTGTTTGTTTTGCCATTGGATAAACATTTAGGTCATTTTCGTACTCCCAAGTCTTAATCTTGTCCAATTAGGGTTTTTAACCAATCTTGTGCATCCAATAGGTGTTATTTTGTCATTGGATGAACATTTAGGTCATTTTCATCCTCCCAAGTCTTAATCTTGTCCAATTAGGGTTTTGAACCAATCTTGTGCATAGAATAAGTTCGCTTGTGTCATTGGATGAACATTTAGGTCATTTTCGTCCTCCCGAGGGTTATTCTTGTCCAATTAGGGTTTTTTAACCAATCTTGTGCACCGAATAAGTTCGTTTGTGTCATTGAATGAACATTTACATCATTTTCGTCCTCCCTAGGCTTAATCTTGTCCAATTAGGGTTTTTAACCAATCTTGTGCATCCGATAGGTGTGTTTGTGTCATTGGATGAACATTTGGGTCATTTTCGTCCTCCCTAGGCTTATTCTTGTCCAATTAAGGTTTTTAACCAATCTTGTGCATCGAATAAGTTCGTTTGTGTAATTGGATGAACATTTAGTTAACTTTCTTCCTCCATAGGCTTAATCTTGTCCAATCAGGGTTTTTGACCAATCTTGTGCATCCAACAAGTGTTTTTGTATCATTGGATGAAAATTTAGGTCATTTTCGTCCTCCCAAGTCTTAATCTTGTCCAATTAGGGTTTTTAACCAATCTTGTGCATCGAATAAGTTCGTTTGTGTAATTGGTTGAACATTTAGTTCATTTTCTTCCTCCATAGGCTTAATCTTGTCCAATTAGGGTTTTTAACCAATCTTGTGCATCCAATAGGTGTTTTTGTATCATTGGATGAACATTTAGGTCATTTTCGTCCTCCATAGGCTTATTCTTCTCCAATTAGGGTTTTTAACCAATCTTGTGCATCGAATAAGTTCATTTGGGTCATTGGATGAATATTTAGGTCATTTTTGTCCTCCCTAGGCTTAATCTTGTCCAATTAGGGTTTTTAACCAATCTTGTTCATCCAATAGGTGTTTTTGTGTCATTGGATGAACATTTAGGTCATTTTCGTCCTCCCTAGGCTTATTCTTGTCCAATTAGGGTTTTTAACCAATCTTGTGCATCGAATATGTTCGTTTGTGCAATTGGATGAACATTTAGTTCATTTTCTTCCTCCGTAGGCTTAATCTTGTCCAATTAGGGTTTTTAACCAATTTTGTGCACCGAATAAGTTCGTTTGTGTCATTGGACGAACATTTACGTCATTTTCCTCCTCCCAAGTCTTAATCTTGTCCAATTAGAGTTTTTAACCAATCTTGTGCATCCAATAGGTGTTTTTGTGTCATTGGATGAACAATTAGGTCATTTTCGTCCTCACTAGGCTTATTCTTGTCCAATTAGGGTTTTAACCAATCGTGTGCATCCAATAGGTGTGTTTGTGTCATCAGATGAATATTTAGGTCATTTTCTTCCTCCCTAGGCTTATTCTTGTCCAATTAAGGTTTTTAACCAATCTTGTGTACCAATAGGTGTTTTTTGTCAAAGGATGAACATTTAGGTCCTTTTCGTCCTTCCAAGTTAATCTTGTCCAATTAGGGTTTTTAACCAATCTTGTGCATCCAATAGGTGTTTTTGTGTCATTGGACGACCATTTAGGTCATTTTCGTCCTCCCATGTCTGAATCTTGTCCAATTAGGGTTTTTAATCAATCTTGTGCATCCAATAGGTGTTTTTGTGTCATTGGATGAACATTTAGGTCATTTTCGTCCTCTAGAGGCTTATTCTTGTCCAATTAGAGTTTTTAACCATTCTTGTGCATTCAATAGGTCTTTTTTTTGCCATTGGATAAACATTTAGGTCATTTTCGTACTCCCAAGTCTTAATCTTATCCAATTAGGGTTTTTAACAAATCTTGTGCATCCAATAGGATTTATTGTGTCATTGGATGAACATTTAGGTCATTTTCGTCCTCCCATGTCTTAATCTTTTCCAATTAGGGTTTTTAACCAATCTTATGCATAGAATAAGTTCGCTTGTGTCATTGGATGAACATTTAGGTCTTTTTCGTCCTTCCTAGGCTTATTCTTGTCCAATTTGGGTTTTTTAACCAATCTTGTGCACCGAATAAGTTCGTTTCTGTCATTGAATGAACATTTACGTCATTTTCGTCCTCCCTAGGCTTAATCTTGTCCAATTAGGGTTTTTAACCAATCTTGTGCATCCAATAGGTGTGTTTGTGTCATTAGATGAACATTTAGGTCATTTTCGTCCTCCCTAGGCTTATTCTTGTCCAATTAGGGTTTTTAACCAATCTTATGCATCGAATAAGTTCGTTTGTGTAATTGGATGAACATTTAGTTAATTTTCTTCCTCCATAGGCTTAATCTTGTCCAATTAGGGTTTTTAACCAATCTTGTGCATCCAATAGGTGTTTTTGTGTTATTGGATGAACATTTAGGTCATTTTCGTCCTTCGTAGGCTTTTTTCTTGTCCAATTACGGTTTTTAACCAATCTTGTGTATCCAATGGGGGTGTGTTTGTGTCATTGAATGAACATTTTGGTCATTTTCGTCCTCCCAAGTCTTAATCTTGTCCAATTAGGGTTTTTAACCAATCTTGTTCATCCAATAGGTGTTTTTGTGTCATTGGATGAACATTTAGGTCATTTTCGTCCTCCCTAGGCTTATTCTTGTCCAATTAGGGTTTTTAACCAATCTTGTGCATCGAATATGTTCGTTTGTGCAATTGGATGAACATTTAGTTCATTTTCTTGCTCCGTAGGCTTAATCTTGTCCCATTAGGGTTTTTAACCAATCTTTTGAACCGAATAAGTTCGTTTGTGTCATTGGATGAACATTTACGTCATTTTCCTCCTCCCAAGTCTTAATCTTGTCCAATTGGAGTTTTTAACCAATCTTGTGCATCCAATAGGTGTTTTTGTGTCATTGGATGAACAATTAGGTCATTTTCGTCCTCACAAGGCTTATTCTTGTCCGATTAGGATTTTAACCAATCTTGTGCGTCCAATAGGTGTGTTTGTGTCATTAGATGAACATTTAGGTCATTTTCTTCCTCCCTAGGCTTATTCTTGTCCAATTAAGGTTTTTAACCAATCTTGTGTACCAATAGGTGTTTTGTGTCAAAGGACGAACATTTAGGTCATTTTCGTCCTCCCAAGTTAATCTTGTCCAATCAGGGTTTTTAACCAATCTTGTGCATCCAATAGGTGTTTCTGTGTCATTGGACGACTATTTTGGTCATTTTCGTCCTCCCATGTCTAAATCATGTCCAATTAGGGTTTTTAATTAATCTTGTGCATCCAATAGGTGTTTTTGTGTCATTGGATGAACATTTAGGTCATTTTCGTCTTCCAGAGGCTTATTCTTGTCCAATTAGGGTTTTTAACCATTCTTGTGCATCCAATAGGTGTTTTTTTTGCCATTGGAGAAACATTTAGGTCATTTTCGTACTCCCAAGTGTTAATCTTATCCAATTAGGGTTTTTAACCAATCTTGTGCATCCAATAGGATTTATTGTGTCATTGGATGTACATTTAGGTCATTTTCGTCCTCCCATGTCTTAATCTTGTCCAATTAGGGTTTTTAACCAATCTTGTGCATAGAATAAGTTCGCTTGTGTCATTGGATGAACATTTAGGTCTTTTTCGTCCTTCCTAGGCTTATTCTTGTCCAATTAGGGTTTTTTAACCAATCTTGTGCACCGAATAAGTTCGTTTCGGTCATTGAAGGAACATTTACGTCATTTTCGTCCTCCCTAGGCTTAATCTTGTCCAATTAGGGTTTTTAACCAATCTTGTGCATCCAATAGGTGTGTTTGTGTCATTGGATGAACATTTAGGTCATTTTCGTCCTCCCTAGGCTTATTCTCGTCCAATTAGGGTTTTTAACCAATCTTGTGCATCGAATAAGTTCGTTTGTGTAATTGGATGAACATTTAGTTAATTTTCTTCCTCTAGAGGCTTAATCTTGTCCAATTAGGGTTTTTAACCAATCTTGTGCATCCAATAGGTGTTTTTGTATCATTGGATGAACATTTAGGTCATTTTCGTCCTCCATAGGCTTATTCGTCTCCAATTAGGGTTTTTAACCAATCTTGTGCATCAAATAAGTTCATTTGGGTCATTGGATGAATATTTAGGTCATTTTTGTCCTCCGTAGGCTTAATCTTGTCCAATTAGGGTTTTTACCAATCTTGTTCATCCAATAGGTGTTTTTGTGTCACTAGATGAACATTTAGGTCATTTTCGTCGTCCCAAGTCTTAATCTTGTCCAATTAGGGTTTTTAACCAATCTTGTGCATCGAATAAGTTCGTTTGTGGAATTGGTTGAACATTTAGTTCATTTTCTTCCTCCAAAGGCTTAATCTTGTCCAATTAGGGTTTTTAACCAATCTTGTGCATCCAACAGGTGTGTTTGTGTTATTGGATGAACATTTACGTCATTTTCCTCCTCCGAAGTCTTTATCTTGTCCAATTAGAGTTTTTAACCAATCTTGTGTATCCAATAGGTGTGTTTGTGTCAATGCATGAACATTTTGGTCATTTTCGTCCTCCCAAGTCTTAATCTTGTCCAATTAGGGTTTTTAACCAATCTTGTTCATCCAATAGGTGTTTTTGTGTCATTGGATGAACATTTAGGTCATTTTCGTCCTCCCTAGGCTTATTCTTGTCCAATTAGGGTTTTTAACCAATCTTGTGCATCGAATATGTTCGTTTGTGCAATTGGATGAACATTTAGTTCATTTTCTTCCTCCGTAGGCTTAATCTTGTCCAATTAGGGTTTTTAACCAATCTTGTGCATCCAATAGGTGTGTTTGTGTTATTGGATGAACATTTAGGTCATTTTCGTCCTTCGTAGGCTTTTTGCTTGTCCAATTAGGATTTTTAACCAATCTTGTGTATCCAATTGGTGTGTTTGTGTCATTGCATGAACATTTTGGTCATTTTCGTCCTCCCAAGTCTTAATCTTGTCCAATTAGGGTTTTTAACCAATCTTGTTCATCCAATAGGTGTTTTTGTGTCATTGGATGAACATTTAGGTCATTTTCGTCCTCCCAAGTCTTAATCTTGTCCAATTAGGGTTTTTAACCAATCTTGTGCATCGAATAAGTTCGTTTGTGTAATTGGTTGAACATTTAGTTCATTTTCTTCGTCCATAGGCTTAATCCTGTCCAATTAGGGTTTTTAACCAATCTTGTGCATCCAATAGGTGTGTTTGTGTCATTGGATGAACATTTAGGTCATTTTCGTCCTCCCTAGGCTTATGCTTGTTCAATTAGGGTTTTTAACCAATCTTGTGCATCGAATAAGTTCGTTTGTGTAATTGGATGAACATTTAGTTAATTTTCTTCCTCCATAGGCTTAATCTTGTCCAATTAGGGTTTTTAACCAATCTTGTGCATCCAATAGGTGTTTTTGTATCATTGGATGAACATTTAGGTCATTTTCGTCTTCCCAAGTCTTAATCTTGTCCAATTAGGGTTTTTAACCAATCTTGTGCATCGAATAAGTTCGTTTGTGTAATTGGTTGAACATTTAGTTCATTTTCATCCTCCATAGGTTTAATCTTGTCCAATTAGGGTTTTTAACCAATCTTGTGCATCCAATATGTGTTTGTGTTATTGGATGAACATTTAGGTCATTTTCTTGTCAAATTAGGGTTTTTAACCAATCTTGTGTATCCAATGGGGGTGTGTTTGTGTCATTGAATGAACATTTTGGTCATTTTCGTCCTCCCAAGTCTTAATCTTGTCCAATTAGGGTTTTTAACCAATCTTGTTCATCCAATAGGTGTTTTTGTGTCATTGGATGAACATTTAGGTCATTTTCGTCCTCCATAGGCTTATTCTTGTCCAATTAGGGTTTTTAACCAATCTTGTGCATCGAATATGTTCGTTTGTGCAATTGGATGAACATTTAGTTCATTTTCTTGCTCCGTAGGCTTAATCTTGTCCAATTAGGGTTTTTAACCAATCTTTTGCACCGAATAAGTTCGTTTGTGTCATTGGATGAACATTTACGTCATTTTCCTCCTCCCAAGTCTTAATCTTGTGCATCCAATAGGTGCTTTTGTGTCATTGGATGAACAATTAGGTCATTTTCGTCCTCTTAAGGCTTATTCTTGTCCGATTAAGGTTTTAACCAATCTTGTGCGTCCAATACGTGTGTTTGTGTCATTAGATGAACATTTAGGTCATTTTCTTCCTCCCTAGGCTTATTCTTGTCCAATTAAGGTTTTTAACCAATCTTGTGTACCAATAGGTATTTTGTGTCAAAGGATGAACATTTAGGTCCTTTTCGTCCTCCCAAGTTAATCTTGTCCAATCAGGGTTTTTAACCAATCTTGTGCATCCAATAGGTGTTTCTGTGTCATTGGACGACCATTATGGTCATTTTCGTCCTCCCATGTCTTAATCATGTCCAATTAGGGTTTTTAATTAATCTTGTGCATCCAATAGGTGTTTTTGTGTCATTGGATGAACATTTAGGTCATTTTCGTCCTCCAGAGGCTTATTCTTGTCCAATTAGGGTTTTTAACCATTCTTGTGCATCCAATAGGTGTTTTTTTTGCCATTGGATAAACATTTAGGTCATTTTCGTACTCCCAAGTGTTAATCTTATCCAATTAGGGTTTTTAACCAATCTTGTGCATCCAATAGGATTTATTGTGTCATTGGATGAACATTTAGGTCATTTTCGTCCTCCCATGTCTTAATCTTGTCCAATTAGGGTTTTTAACCAATCTTGTGCATCGAATAAGTTTGTTTGTGCAATTGGATGAACATTTAGTTCATTTTCTTCCTCCGTAGGCTTAATCTTGTCCAATTAGGGTTTTTAACCAATTTTGTGCACCGAATAAGTTCGTTTGTGTCATTGGACGAACATTTACGTCATTTTCCTCCTCCCAAGTCTTAATCTTGTCCAATTAGAGTTTTTAACCAATCTTGTGCATCCAATAGGTGTTTTTGTGTCATTGGATGAACAATTAGGTCATTTTCGTCCTCACTAGGCTTATTCTTGTCCAATTAGGGTTTTAACCAATCGTGTGCATCCAATAGGTGTGTTTGTGTCATCAGATGAATATTTAGGTCATTTTCTTCCTCCCTAGGCTTATTCTTGTCCAATTAAGGTTTTTAACCAATCTTGTGTACCAATAGGTGTTTTTTGTCAAAGGATGAACATTTAGGTCCTTTTCGTCCTTCCAAGTTAATCTTGTCCAATTAGGGTTTTTAACCAATCTTGTGCATCCAATAGGTGTTTTTGTGTCATTGGACGACCATTTAGGTCATTTTCGTCCTCCCATGTCTGAATCTTGTCCAATTAGGGTTTTTAATCAATCTTGTGCATCCAATAGGTGTTTTTGTGTCATTGGATGAACATTTAGGTCATTTTCGTCCTCTAGAGGCTTATTCTTGTCCAATTAGAGTTTTTAACCATTCTTGTGCATTCAATAGGTCTTTTTTTTGCCATTGGATAAACATTTAGGTCATTTTCGTACTCCCAAGTCTTAATCTTATCCAATTAGGGTTTTTAACAAATCTTGTGCATCCAATAGGATTTATTGTGTCATTGGATGAACATTTAGGTCATTTTCGTCCTCCCATGTCTTAATCTTTTCCAATTAGGGTTTTTAACCAATCTTATGCATAGAATAAGTTCGCTTGTGTCATTGGATGAACATTTAGGTCTTTTTCGTCCTTCCTAGGCTTATTCTTGTCCAATTTGGGTTTTTTAACCAATCTTGTGCACCGAATAAGTTCGTTTCTGTCATTGAATGAACATTTACGTCATTTTCGTCCTCCCTAGGCTTAATCTTGTCCAATTAGGGTTTTTAACCAATCTTGTGCATCCAATAGGTGTGTTTGTGTCATTAGATGAACATTTAGGTCATTTTCGTCCTCCCTAGGCTTATTCTTGTCCAATTAGGGTTTTTAACCAATCTTATGCATCGAATAAGTTCGTTTGTGTAATTGGATGAACATTTAGTTAATTTTCTTCCTCCATAGGCTTAATCTTGTCCAATTAGGGTTTTTAACCAATCTTGTGCATCCAATAGGTGTTTTTGTGTTATTGGATGAACATTTAGGTCATTTTCGTCCTTCGTAGGCTTTTTTCTTGTCCAATTACGGTTTTTAACCAATCTTGTGTATCCAATGGGGGTGTGTTTGTGTCATTGAATGAACATTTTGGTCATTTTCGTCCTCCCAAGTCTTAATCTTGTCCAATTAGGGTTTTTAACCAATCTTGTTCATCCAATAGGTGTTTTTGTGTCATTGGATGAACATTTAGGTCATTTTCGTCCTCCCTAGGCTTATTCTTGTCCAATTAGGGTTTTTAACCAATCTTGTGCATCGAATATGTTCGTTTGTGCAATTGGATGAACATTTAGTTCATTTTCTTGCTCCGTAGGCTTAATCTTGTCCCATTAGGGTTTTTAACCAATCTTTTGAACCGAATAAGTTCGTTTGTGTCATTGGATGAACATTTACGTCATTTTCCTCCTCCCAAGTCTTAATCTTGTCCAATTGGAGTTTTTAACCAATCTTGTGCATCCAATAGGTGTTTTTGTGTCATTGGATGAACAATTAGGTCATTTTCGTCCTCACAAGGCTTATTCTTGTCCGATTAGGGTTTTAACCAATCTTGTGCGTCCAATAGGTGTGTTTGTGTCATTAGATGAACATTTAGGTCATTTTCTTCCTCCCTAGGCTTATTCTTGTCCAATTAAGGTTTTTAACCAATCTTGTGTACCAATAGGTGTTTTGTGTCAAAGGATGAACATTTAGGTCATTTTCGTCCTCCCAAGTTAATCTTGTCCAATCAGGGTTTTTAACCAATCTTGTGCATCCAATAGGTGTTTCTGTGTCATTGGACGACCATTTTGGTCATTTTCGCCCTCCCATGTCTTAATCATGTCCAATTAGGGTTTTTAATTAATCTTGTGCATCCAATAGGTGTTTTTGTGTCATTGGATGAACATTTAGGTCATTTTCGTCCTCCAGAGGCTTATTCTTGTCCAATTAGGGTTTTTAACCATTCTTGTGCATCCAATAGGTGTTTTTTTTGCCATTGGATAAACATTTAGGTCATTTTCGTACTCCCAAGTGTTAATCTTATCCAATTAGGGTTTTTAACCAATCTTGTGCATCCAATAGGATTTATTGTGTCATTGGATGTACATTTAGGTCATTTTCGTCCTCCCATGTCTTAATCTAGTCCAATTAGGGTTTTTAACCAATCTTGTGCATAGAATAAGTTCGTTGGTGTCATTGGATGAACATTTAGGTCTTTTTCGTCCTTCCTAGGCATATTCTTGTCCAATTAGGGTTTTTTAACCAATCTTGTGCACCGAATAAGTTCGTTTCTATCATTGAATGAACATTTACGTCATTTTCGTCCTCCCTAGGCTTAATCTTGTCCAATTAGGGTTTTTAACAAATCTTGTGCATCCAATAGGTGTGTTTGTGTCATTGGATGAACATTTAGGTCATTTTCGTCCTCCCTAGGCTTATTCTTGTCCAATTAGGGTTTTTAACCAATCTTGTGCATCGAATAAGTTCGTTTGTGTAATTGGATGAACATTTAGTTAATTTTCTTCCTCCAGAGGCTGAATCTTGTCCAATTAGGGTTTTTAACCAATCTTGTGCGTCCAATAGGTGTTTTTGTATCATTGGATGAACATTTAGGTCATTTTCGTCCTCCATAGGCTTATTCTTCTCCAATTAGGGTTTTTAACCAATCTTGTGCATCGAATAAGTTCATTTGGGTCATTGGATGAATATTTAGGTCATTTTTGTCCTCCCTAGGCTTAATCTTGTCCAATTAAGGTTTTTACCAATCTTGTTCATCCAATACGTGTTTTTGTGTCACTAGATGAACATTTAGGTCATTTTCGTCCTCCCAAGTCTTAATCTTGTCCAATTAGGGTTTTTAACCAATCTTGTGCATCGAATAAGTTCGTTTGTGGAATTGGTTGAACATTTAGTTCATTTTCTTCCTCCAAAGGCTTAATCTTGTCCAATTAGGGTTTTTAACCAATCTTGTGCATCCAATAGGTGTTTTTGTATCATTGGATGAACATTTAGGTCATTTTCGTCCTCCATAGGCTTATTCTTCTCCAATTAGGGTTTTTAACCAATCTTGTGCATCGAATAAGTTCATTTGGGTCATTGGATGAATATTTAGGTCATTTTTGTCCTCCCTAGGCTTAATCTTGTCCAATTAGGGTTTTTACCAATCTTGTTCATCCAATAGGTGTTTTTGTGTCACTGGATGAACATTTAGGTCATTTTCGTCTTCCCAAGTCTTAATCTTGTCCAATTAGGGTTTTTAACCAATCTTGTGCATCGAATAAGTTCGTTTGTGTAATTGGTTGAACATTTAGTTCATTTTCATCCTCCATAGGTTTAATCTTGTCCAATTAGGGTTTTTAACCAATCTTGTGCATCCAATATGTGTTTGTGTTATTGGATGAACATTTAGGTCATTTTCTTGTCAAATTAGGGTTTTTAACCAATCTTGTGTATCCAATGGGGGTGTGTTTGTGTCATTGAATGAACATTTTGGTCATTTTCGTCCTCCCAAGTCTTAATCTTGTCCAATTAGGGTTTTTAACCAATCTTGTTCATCCAATAGGTGTTTTTGTGTCATTGGATGAACATTTAGGTCATTTTCGTCCTCCATAGGCTTATTCTTGTCCAATTAGGGTTTTTAACCAATCTTGTGCATCGAATAAGTTCGTTTGTGTAATTGGATGAACATTTAGTTAATTTTCTTCCTCCATAGGCTTAATCTTGTCCAATTAGGGTTTTTAACCAATCTTGTGCATCCAATAGGTGTTTTTGTATCAGTGGATGAACATTAAGGTCATTTTCGTCCTACATAGGCTTATTCTTGTCCAATTAAGGTTTTTAACCAATCTTGTGCATCGAATAAGTTCATTCGGGTCATTGGATGAACATTTAGGTCATTTTCGTCCTCCCTAGGCTTAATCTTGTCCAATTAGGGTTTTTAACCAATCTTGTGCATCCAATAGGTGTGTTTGTGTCATTGGATGAACATTTAGGTCATTTTCGTCCTCCCTAGGCTTATTCTTGTCCAATTAGGGTTTTTAACCAATCTTGTGCATCGAATAAGTTCGTTTGTGTAATTGGATGAACATTTAGTTAATTTTCTTCCTCCATAGGCTTAATCTTGTCCAATTAGGGTTTTTAACCAATCTTGTGCATCCAATAGGTGGTTTTGTATCATTGGATGAACATTTAGGTCATTTTCGTCCTCCCTAGGCTTATTCTTGTCCAATTAGGGTTTTTTAACCAATCTTGTGCACCGAATAAGTTCGTTTCTGTCATTGAATGAACATTTACGTCATTTTCGTCCTCCCTAGGCTAAATCTTGTCCAATTAGGGTTTTTAACTAATCTTGTGCATCCAATAGGTGTGTTTGTGTCATTGGATGAACATTTAGGTCATTTTCGTCCTCCCTAGGCTTATTCTTGTCCAATTAGGGTTTTTAACCAATCTTGTGCATCGAATAAGTTCGTTTGTGTAATTGGATGAACATTTAGTTAATTTTCTTCCTCCAGAGGCTGAATCTTGTCCAATTAGGGTTTTTAACCAATCTTGTGCATCGAATAAGTTCGTTTGTGGAATTGGTTGAACATTTAGTTCATTTTCTTCCTCCAAGGGCTTAATCTTGTCCAATTAGGGTTTTTAACCAATCTTGTGCATCCAATAGGTGTGTTTGTGTTATTGGATGAATATTTAGGTCATTTTCGTCCTTCGTAGGCTTTTTGCTTGTCCAATTAGGATTTTTAACCAATCTTGTGTATCCAATTGGTGTGTTTGTGTCATTGCATGAACATTTTGGTCATTTTCGTCCTCCCAAGTCTTAATCTTGTCCAATTAGGGTTTTTAACCAATCTTGTTCATCCAATAGGTGTTTTTGTGTCATTGGATGAACATTTAGGTCATTTTCGTCCTCCCTAGGCTTATTCTTGTCCAATTAGGGTTTTTAACCAATCTTGTGCATCGAATATGTTCGTTTGTGCAATTGGATGAACATTTAGTTAATTTTCTTCCTCCATAGGCTTAATCTTGTCCAATTAGGGTTTTTAACCAATCTTGTGCATCCAATAGGTGTTTTTGTGTTATTGGATGAACATTTAGGTCATTTTCGTCCTTCGTAGGCTTTTTTCTTGTCCAATTAGGGTTTTTAACCAATCTTGTGTATCCAATGGGGGTGTGTTTGTGTCATTGAATGAACATTTTGGTCATTTTCGTCCTCCCAAGTCTTAATCTTGTCCAATTAGGGTTTTTAACCAATCTTTTTCATCCAATAGGTGTTTTTGTGTCATTGGATGAACATTTAGGTCATTTTCGTCCTCCCTAGGCTTATTCTTGTCCAATTAGGGTTTTTAACCAATCTTGTGCATCGAATATGTTCGTTTGTGCAATTGGATGAACATTTAGTTCATTTTCTTGCTCCGTAGGCTTAATCTTGTCCCATTAGGGTTTTTAACCAATCTTTTGAACCGAATAAGTTCGTTTGTGTCATTGGATGAACATTTACGTCATTTTCCTCCTCCCAAGTCTTAATCTTGTCCAATTGGAGTTTTTAACCAATCTTGTGCATCCAATAGGTGTTTTTGTGTCATTGGATGAACAATTAGGTCATTTTCGTCCTCACAAGGCTTATTCTTGTCCGATTAGGATTTTAACCAATCTTGTGCGTCCAATAGGTGTGTTTGTGTCATTAGATGAACATTTAGGTCATTTTCTTCCTCCCTAGGCTTATTCTTGTCCAATTAAGGTTTTTAACCAATCTTGTGTACCAATAGGTGTTTTGTGTCAAAGGACGAACATTTAGGTCATTTTCGTCCTCCCAAGTTAATCTTGTCCAATCAGGGTTTTTAACCAATCTTGTGCATCCAATAGGTGTTTCTGTGTCATTGGACGACTATTTTGGTCATTTTCGTCCTCCCATGTCTAAATCATGTCCAATTAGGGTTTTTAATTAATCTTGTGCATCCAATAGGTGTTTTTGTGTCATTGGATGAACATTTAGGTCATTTTCGTCTTCCAGAGGCTTATTCTTGTCCAATTAGGGTTTTTAACCATTCTTGTGCATCCAATAGGTGTTTTTTTTGCCATTGGAGAAACATTTAGGTCATTTTCGTACTCCCAAGTGTTAATCTTATCCAATTAGGGTTTTTAACCAATCTTGTGCATCCAATAGGATTTATTGTGTCATTGGATGAACATTTAGGTCATTTTCGTCCTCCCATGTCTTAATCTTGTCCAATTAGGGTTTTTAACCAATCTTGTGCATCGAATAAGTTTGTTTGTGCAATTGGATGAACATTTAGTTCATTTTCTTCCTCCGTAGGCTTAATCTTGTCCAATTAGGGTTTTTAACCAATTTTGTGCACCGAATAAGTTCGTTTGTGTCATTGGACGAACATTTACGTCATTTTCCTCCTCCCAAGTCTTAATCTTGTCCAATTAGAGTTTTTAACCAATCTTGTGCATCCAATAGGTGTTTTTGTGTCATTGGATGAACAATTAGGTCATTTTCGTCCTCACTAGGCTTATTCTTGTCCAATTAGGGTTTTAACCAATCGTGTGCATCCAATAGGTGTGTTTGTGTCATCAGATGAATATTTAGGTCATTTTCTTCCTCCCTAGGCTTATTCTTGTCCAATTAAGGTTTTTAACCAATCTTGTGTACCAATAGGTGTTTTTTGTCAAAGGATGAACATTTAGGTCCTTTTCGTCCTTCCAAGTTAATCTTGTCCAATTAGGGTTTTTAACCAATCTTGTGCATCCAATAGGTCTTTTTGTGTCATTGGACGACCATTTAGGTCATTTTCGTCCTCCCATGTCTGAATCTTGTCCAATTAGGGTTTTTAATCAATCTTGTGCATCCAATAGGTGTTTTTGTGTCATTGGATGAACATTTAGGTCATTTTCGTCCTCTAGAGGCTTATTCTTGTCCAATTAGAGTTTTTAACCATTCTTGTGCATTCAATAGGTCTTTTTTTTGCCATTGGATAAACATTTAGGTCATTTTCGTACTCCCAAGTCTTAATCTTATCCAATTAGGGTTTTTAACAAATCTTGTGCATCCAATAGGATTTATTGTGTCATTGGATGAACATTTAGGTCATTTTCGTCCTCCCATGTCTTAATCTTTTCCAATTAGGGTTTTTAACCAATCTTATGCATAGAATAAGTTCGCTTGTGTCATTGGATGAACATTTAGGTCTTTTTCGTCCTTCCTAGGCTTATTCTTGTCCAATTTGGGTTTTTTAACCAATCTTGTGCACCGAATAAGTTCGTTTCTGTCATTGAATGAACATTTACGTCATTTTCGTCCTCCCTAGGCTTAATCTTGTCCAATTAGGGTTTTTAACCAATCTTGTGCATCCAATAGGTGTGTTTGTGTCATTAGATGAACATTTAGGTCATTTTCGTCCTCCCTAGGCTTATTCTTGTCCAATTAGGGTTTTTAACCAATCTTATGCATCGAATAAGTTCGTTTGTGTAATTGGATGAACATTTAGTTAATTTTCTTCCTCCATAGGCTTAATCTTGTCCAATTAGGGTTTTTAACCAATCTTGTGCATCCAATAGGTGTTTTTGTGTTATTGGATGAACATTTAGGTCATTTTCGTCCTTCGTAGGCTTTTTTCTTGTCCAATTAGGGTTTTTAACCAATCTTGTGTATCCAATGGGGGTGTGTTTGTGTCATTGCATGAACATTTTGGTCATTTTCGTCCTCCCAAGTCTTAATCTTGTCCAATTAGGGTTTTTAACCAATCTTGTTCATCCAATAGGTGTTTTTGTGTCATTGGATGAACGTTTAGGTCATTTTCGTCCTCCCTAGGCTTATTCTTGTCCAATTAGGGTTTTTAACCAATCTTGTGCATCGAATAAGTTCGTTTGTGTAATTTGAAGAACATTTAGTTAATTTTCTTCCTCCATAGGCTTAATCTTGTCCAATTAAGGGTTTTTAACCAATCTTGTGCATCCAATAGGTGTTTTTGTATCATTGGATGAACATTTAGGTCATTTTCGTCCTCCATAGGCTTATTCTTGTCCAATTAGGGTTTTTAACCAATCTTGTGCATCGAATAAGTTCATTTGGGTCATTGGATGAATATTTAGGTCATTTTTGTCCTCCCTAGGCTTAATCTTGTCCAATTAGGGTTTTTACCAATTTTGTTCATCCAATAGGTGTTTTTGTGTCACTGGATGAACATTTAGGTCATTTTCGTCCTCCCAAGTCTTAATCTTGTCCAATTAGGGTTTTTAACCAATCTTGTGCATCGAATAAGTTCGTTTGTGTAATTGGTTGAACATTTAGTTCATTTTCAACCTCCATAGGTTTAATCTTGTCCAATTAGGGTTTTTAACCAATCTTGTGCATTCAATAGGTGTGTTTGTGTTATTGGATGAACATTTAGGTCATTTTCGTCCTTCGTAGGCTTTTTTCTTGTCCAATTAGGGTTTTTAACCAATCTTGTGTATCCAATGGGGGTGTGTTTGTGTCATTGAATGAACATTTTGGTCATTTTCGTCCTCCCAAGTCTTAATCTTGTCCAATTAGGTTTTTAACCAAACTTGTTCATCCAATAGGTGTTTTTGTGTCATTGGATGAACATTTAGGTCATTTTCGTCCACCCTAGGCTTATTCTTGTCCAATTAGGGTTTTTAACCAATCTTGTGCATCGAATATGTTCGTTTGTGCAATTGGATGAATATTTAGTTCATTTTCTTGCTCTGTAGGCTTAATCTTGTCCAATTACGGTTTTTAACCAATCTTTTGCACCGAATAAGTTCGTTTGTATCATTGGATGAACAATTACGTCATTTTCCTCCTCCAAAGTCTTAATCTTGTCCAATTAGAGTTTTTAACCAATCTTGTGCATCCAATAGGTGTTTTTGTGTCATTGGATGAACAATTAGGTCATTTTCGTCCTCACAAGACTTATTCTTGTCCGATTAGGGTTTTAACCAATCTTGTGCGTCCAATAGGTGTGTTTGTGTCATTAGATGAACATTTAGGTCATTTTCTTCCTCCCTAGACTTATTCTTGTCCAATTAAGGTTTTTAACCAATCTTGTGTACCAACAGGTGTTTTGTGTCAAAGGATGAACATTTAGGTCATTTTCGTCCTCCCAAGTTAATCTTGTCCAATCAGGGTTTTTAACCAATCTTGTGCATCCAATAGGTGTTTCTGTGTCATTGGACGACCATTTTGGTCATTTTCGTCCTCCCACGTCTTAATCATGTCCAATTAGGGTTTTTAATTAAATGTTGTGCATCCAATAGGTGTTTTTGTGTCATTGGATGAACATTTAGGTCATTTTCGTCCTCCAGAGGCTTATTCTTGTCCAATTAGGGTTTTTAACCATTCTTGTGCATCCAATAGGTGTTTTTTTTGCCATTGGATAAACATTTAGGTCATTTTCGTACTCCCAAGTGTTAATCTTATCCAATTAGGGTTTTTAACCAATCTTGTGCATCCAATAGGATTTATTGTGTCATTGGATGTACATTTAGGTCATTTTCGTCCTCCCATGTCTTAATCTTGTCCAATTAGGGTTTTTAACCAATCTTGTGCATAGAATAAGTTCGCTTGTGTCATTGGATGAACATTTAGGTCTTTTTCGTCCTTCCTAGGCTTATTCTTGTCCAATTAGGGTTTTTTAACCAATCTTGTGCACCGAATAAGTTCGTTTCGGTCATTGAAGGAACATTTACGTCATTTTCGTCCTCCCTAGGCTTAATCTTGTCCAATTAGGGTTTTTAACCAATCTTGTGCATCCAATAGGTGTGTTTGTGTCATTTGATGAACATTTAGGTCATTTTCGTCCTCCCTAGGCTTATTCTCGTCCAATTAGGGTTTTTAACCAATCTTGTGCATCGAATAAGTTTGTTTGTGTAATTGGATGAACATTTAGTTAATTTTCTTCCTCCAGAGGCTTAATCTTGTCCAATTAGGGTTTTTAACCAATCTTGTGCATCCAATAGGTGTTTTTGTATCATTGGATGAACATTTAGGTCATTTTCGTCCTCCATAGGCTTATTCGTCTCCAATTAGGGTTTTTAACCAATCTTGTGCATCGAATAAGTTCATTTGGGTCATTGGATGAATATTTAGGTCATTTTTGTCCTCCGTAGGCTTAATCTTGTCCAATTAGGGTTTTTACCAATCTTGTTCATCCAATAGGTGTTTTTGTGTCACTAGATGAACATTTAGGTCATTTTCGTCGTCCCAAGTCTTAATCTTGTCCAATTAGGGTTTTTAACCAATCTTGTGCATCGAATAAGTTCGTTTGTGGAATTGGTTGAACATTTAGTTCATTTTCTTCCTCCAAAGGCTTAATCTTGTCCAATTAGGGTTTTTAACCAATCTTGTGCATCCAATAGGTGTTTTTGTATCATTGGATGAACATTTAGGTCATTTTCGTCCTCCATAGGCTTATTCTTCTCCAATTAGGGTTTTTAACCAATCTTGTGCATCGAATAAGTTCATTTGGGTCATTGGATGAATATTTAGGTCATTTTTGTCCTCCCTAGGCTTAATCTTGTCCAATTAGGGTTTTTAACCAATCTTGTTCATCCAATAGGTGTTTTTGTGTCATTGGATGAACATTTAGGTCATTTTCGTCCTCCCTAGGCTTATTCTTGTCCAATTAGGGTTTTTAACCAATCTTGTGCATCGAATATGTTCGTTTGTGCAATTGGATGAACATTTAGTTCATTTTCTTGCTCCGTAGGCTTAATCTTGTCCCATTAGGGTTTTTAACCAATCTTTTGAACCGAATAAGTTCGTTTGTGTCATTGGATGAACATTTACGTCATTTTCCTCCTCCCAAGTCTTAATCTTGTCCAATTGGAGTTTTTAACCAATCTTGTGCATCCAATAGGTGTTTTTGTGTCATTGGATGAACAATTAGGTCATTTTCGTCCTCACAAGGCTTATTCTTGTCCGATTAGGATTTTAACCAATCTTGTGCGTCCAATAGGTGTGTTTGTGTCATTAGATGAACATTTAGGTCATTTTCTTCCTCCCTAGGCTTATTCTTGTCCAATTAAGGTTTTTAACCAATCTTGTGTACCAATAGGTGTTTTGTGTCAAAGGACGAACATTTAGGTCATTTTCGTCCTCCCAAGTTAATCTTGTCCAATCAGGGTTTTTAACCAATCTTGTGCATCCAATAGGTGTTTCTGTGTCATTGGACGACTATTTTGGTCATTTTCGTCCTCCCATGTCTAAATCATGTCCAATTAGGGTTTTTAATTAATCTTGTGCATCCAATAGGTGTTTTTGTGTCATTGGATGAACATTTAGGTCATTTTCGTCTTCCAGAGGCTTATTCTTGTCCAATTAGGGTTTTTAACCATTCTTGTGCATCCAATAGGTGTTTTTTTTGCCATTGGAGAAACATTTAGGTCATTTTCGTACTCCCAAGTGTTAATCTTATCCAATTAGGGTTTTTAACCAATCTTGTGCATCCAATAGGATTTATTGTGTCATTGGATGTACATTTAGGTCATTTTCGTCCTCCCATGTCTTAATCTTGTCCAATTAGGGTTTTTAACCAATCTTGTGCATAGAATAAGTTCGCTTGTGTCATTGGATGAACATTTAGGTCTTTTTCGTCCTTCCTAGGCTTATTCTTGTCCAATTAGGGTTTTTTAACCAATCTTGTGCACCGAATAAGTTCGTTTCGGTCATTGAAGGAACATTTACGTCATTTTCGTCCTCCCTAGGCTTAATCTTGTCCAATTAGGGTTTTTAACCAATCTTGTGCATCCAATAGGTGTGTTTGTGTCATTGGATGAACATTTAGGTCATTTTCGTCCTCCCTAGGCTTATTCTCGTCCAATTAGGGTTTTTAACCAATCTTGTGCATCGAATAAGTTCGTTTGTGTAATTGGATGAACATTTAGTTAATTTTCTTCCTCTAGAGGCTTAATCTTGTCCAATTAGGGTTTTTAACCAATCTTGTGCATCCAATAGGTGTTTTTGTATCATTGGATGAACATTTAGGTCATTTTCGTCCTCCATAGGCTTATTCGTCTCCAATTAGGGTTTTTAACCAATCTTGTGCATCAAATAAGTTCATTTGGGTCATTGGATGAATATTTAGGTCATTTTTGTCCTCCGTAGGCTTAATCTTGTCCAATTAGGGTTTTTACCAATCTTGTTCATCCAATAGGTGTTTTTGTGTCACTAGATGAACATTTAGGTCATTTTCGTCGTCCCAAGTCTTAATCTTGTCCAATTAGGGTTTTTAACCAATCTTGTGCATCGAATAAGTTCGTTTGTGGAATTGGTTGAACATTTAGTTCATTTTCTTCCTCCAAAGGCTTAATCTTGTCCAATTAGGGTTTTTAACCAATCTTGTGCATCCAACAGGTGTGTTTGTGTTATTGGATGAACATTTACGTCATTTTCCTCCTCCGAAGTCTTTATCTTGTCCAATTAGAGTTTTTAACCAATCTTGTGTATCCAATAGGTGTGTTTGTGTCAATGCATGAACATTTTGGTCATTTTCGTCCTCCCAAGTCTTAATCTTGTCCAATTAGGGTTTTTAACCAATCTTATTCATCCAATAGGTGTTTTTGGGTCATTGGATGATCATTTAGGTCATTTTCGTCCTCCCTAGGCTTATTCTTGTCCAATTAGGGTTTTTAACCAATCTTGTGCATCGAATATGTTCGTTTGTGCAATTGGATGAACATTTAGTTCATTTTCTTCCTCCGTAGGCTTAATCTTGTCCAATTAGGGGTTTTAACCAATTTTGTGCACCGAATAAGTTCGTTTGTGTCATTGGATGAACATTTACGTCATTTTCCTCCTCCCAAGTCTTAATCTTGTCCAATTAGAGTTTTTAACCAATCTTGTGCATCCAATAGGTGTTTTTGTGTCATTGGATGAACAATTAGGTCATTTTCGTCCTCACTAGGCTTATTCTTGTCCAATTAGGGTTTTAACCAATCTTGTGCATCCAATAGGTGTGTTTGTGTCATCAGATGAATATTTAGGTCATTTTCTTCCTCCCTAGGCTTATTCTTGTCCAATTAAGGTTTTTAACCAATCTTGTGTACCAATAGGTGTTTTTTGTCAAAGGATGAACATTTAGGTCCTTTTCGTCCTCCCAAGTTAATCTTGTCCAATTAGGGTTTTTAACCAATCTTGTGCATCCAATAGGTGTTTTTGTGTCATTGGACGACCATTTAGGTCATTTTCGTCCTCCCATGTCTTAATCTTGTCCAATTAGGGTTTCTAATCAATCTTGTGCATCCAATAGGTGTTTTTGTGTCATTGGATGAACATTTAGGTCATTTTCGTCCTCTAGAGGCTTATTCTTGTCCAATTAGGGTTTTTAACCATTCTTGTGCATTCAATAGGTCTTTTTTTTGCCATTGGATAAACATTTAGGTCATTTTCGTACTCCCAAGTCTTAATCTTGTCCAATTAGGGTTTTTAACCAATCTTGTGCATCCAATAGGATTTATAGTTTCATTGGATGAACATTTAGGTCATTTTCGTCCTCCCATGTCTTAATCTTGTCCAATTAGGGTTTTTAACCAATCTTATGCATAGAATAAGTTCGCTTGTGTCATTGGATGAACATTTAGGTTTTTTTCGTCCTTCCTAGGCTTATTCTTGTCCAATTAGGGTTTTTTAACCAATCTTGTGCACCGAATAAGTTCGTTTCTGTCATTGAATGAATATTTACGTCATTTTCGTCCTCCCTAGGCTTAATCTTGTCCAATTAGGGTTTTTAACCAATCTTGTGCATCCAATAGGTGTGTTTGTGTCATTGGATGAACATTTAGGTCATTTTCGTCCTCCCTAGGCTTATTCTTGTCCAATTAGGGTTTTTAACCAATCTTGTGCATCGAATAAGTTCGTTTGTGTAATTGGATGAACATTTAGTTAATTTTCTTCCTACATAGGCTTAATCTTGTCCAATTAGGGTTTTTAACCAATCTTGTGCATCCAATAGGTGTTTTTGTGTTATTGGATGAACATTTAGGTCATTTTCGTCCTTCGTAGGCTTTTTTCTTGTCCAATTAGGGTTTTTAACCAATCTTGTGTATCCAATGGGGCTGTGTTTGTGTCATTGAATGAACATTTTGGTCATTTTCGTCCTCCCAAGTCTTAATCTTGTCCAATTAGGGTTTTTAACCAATCTTGTTCATCCAATAGGTGTTTTTGTGTCATTGGATTAACATTTAGGTCATTTTCGTCCTCCCTAGGCTTATTCTTGTCCAATTAGGGTTTTTAACCAATCTTGTGCATCGAAAATGTTCGTTTGTGCAATTGGATGAACATTTAGTTCATTTTCTTGCTCCGTAGGCTTAATCTTGTCCCATTAGGGTTTTTAACCAATCTTTTGAACCGAATAAGTTCGTTTGTGTCATTGGATGAACATTTACGTCATTTTCCTCCTCCCAAGTCTTAATCTTGTCCAATTGGAGTTTTTAACCAATCTTGTGCATCCAATAGGTGTTTTTGTGTCATTGGATGAACAATTAGGTCATTTTCGTCCTCACAAGGCTTATTCTTGTCCGATTAGGGTTTTAACCAATCTTGTGCGTCCAATTGGTGTGTTTGTGTCATTAGATGAACATTTAGGTCTTTTTCGTCCTTCCTAGGCTTATTCTTGTCCAATTAGGGTTTTTTAACCAATCTTGTGCATCCAATAGGTGTGTTTGTGTCATTGGATGAACATTTAGGTCATTTTCGTCCTCCCTAGGCTTATTCTTGTCCAATTAGGGTTTTTAACCAATCTTTTGCATCGAATAAGTTCGTTTGTGTAATTGGATGAACATTTAGTTAATTTTCTTCCTCCATAGGCTTAATCTTGTCCAATTAGGGTTTTTAACCAATCTTGTGCATCCAATAGGTGTTTTTGTATCATTGGATGAACATTTAGGTCATTTTCGTCTTCCCAAGTCTTAATCTTGTCCAATTAGGGTTTTTAACCAATCTTGTGCATCGAATAAGTTCGTTTGTGTAATTGGTTGAACATTTAGTTCATTTTCATCCTCCATAGGTTTAATCTTGTCCAATTAGGGTTTTTAACCAATCTTGTGCATCCAATATGTGTTTGTGTTATTGGATGAACATTTAGGTCATTTTCTTGTCAAATTAGGGTTTTTAACCAATCTTGTGTATCCAATGGGGGTGTGTTTGTGTCATTGAATGAACATTTTGGTCATTTTCGTCCTCCCAAGTCTTAATCTGGTCCAATTAGGGTTTTTAACCAATCTTGTTCATCCAATAGGTGTTTTTGTGTCATTGGATGAACATTTAGGTCATTTTCGTCCTCCATAGGCTTATTCTTGTCCAATTAGGGTTTTTAACCAATCTTGTGCATCGAATATGTTCGTTTGTGCAATTGGATGAACATTTAGTTCATTTTCTTGCTCCGTAGGCTTAATCTTGTCCAATTAGGGTTTTTAACCAATCTTTTGCACCGAATAAGTTCGTTTGTGTCATTGGATGAACATTTACGTCATTTTCCTCCTCCCAAGTCTTAATCTTGTCCAATTAGAGTTTTTAACCAATCTTGTGCATCCAATAGGTGCTTTTGTGTCATTGGATGAACAATTAGGTCATTTTCGTCCTCTTAAGGCTTATTCTTGTCCGATTAAGGTTTTAACCAATCTTGTGCGTCCAATACGTGTGTTTGTGTCATTAGATGAACATTTAGGTCATTTTCTTCCTCCCTAGGCTTATTCTTGTCCAATTAAGGTTTTTAACCAATCTTGTGTACCAATAGGTATTTTGTGTCAAAGGATGAACATTTAGGTCCTTTTCGTCCTCCCAAGTTAATCTTGTCCAATCAGGGTTTTTAACCAATCTTGTGCATCCAATAGGTGTTTCTGTGTCATTGGACGACCATTTTGGTCATTTTCGCCCTCCCATGTCTTAATCATGTCCAATTAGGGTTTTTAATTAATCTTGTGCATCCAATAGGTGTTTTTGTGTCATTGGATGAACATTTAGGTCATTTTCGTCCTCCAGAGGCTTATTCTTGTCCAATTAGGGTTTTTAACCATTCTTGTGCATCCAATAGGTGTTTTTTTTGCCATTGGATAAACATTTAGGTCATTTTCGTACTCCCAAGTGTTAATCTTATCCAATTAGGGTTTTTAACCAATCTTGTGCATCCAATAGGATTTATTGTGTCATTGGATGTACATTTAGGTCATTTTCGTCCTCCCATGTCTTAATCTAGTCCAATTAGGGTTTTTAACCAATCTTGTGCATAGAATAAGTTCGTTGGTGTCATTGGATGAACATTTAGGTCTTTTTCGTCCTTCCTAGGCATATTCTTGTCCAATTAGGGTTTTTTAACCAATCTTGTGCACCGAATAAGTTCGTTTCTATCATTGAATGAACATTTACGTCATTTTCGTCCTCCCTAGGCTTAATCTTGTCCAATTAGGGTTTTTAACAAATCTTGTGCATCCAATAGGTGTGTTTGTGTCATTGGATGAACATTTAGGTCATTTTCGTCCTCCCTAGGCTTATTCTTGTCCAATTAGGGTTTTTAACCAATCTTGTGCATCGAATAAGTTCGTTTGTGTAATTGGATGAACATTTAGTTAATTTTCTTCCTCCAGAGGCTGAATCTTGTCCAATTAGGGTTTTTAACCAATCTTGTGCGTCCAATAGGTGTTTTTGTATCATTGGATGAACATTTAGGTCATTTTCGTCCTCCATAGGCTTATTCTTCTCCAATTAGGGTTTTTAACCAATCTTGTGCATCGAATAAGTTCATTTGGGTCATTGGATGAATATTTAGGTCATTTTTGTCCTCCCTAGGCTTAATCTTGTCCAATTAAGGTTTTTACCAATCTTGTTCATCCAATACGTGTTTTTGTGTCACTAGATGAACATTTAGGTCATTTTCGTCCTCCCAAGTCTTAATCTTGTCCAATTAGGGTTTTTAACCAATCTTGTGCATCGAATAAGTTCGTTTGAGGAATTGGTTGAACATTTAGTTCATTTTCTTCCTCCAAAGGCTTAATCTTGTCCAATTAGGGTTTTTAACCAATCTTGTGCATCCAACAGGTGTGTTTGTGTTATTGGATGAACATTTAGGTCATTTTCGTCCTTCGTAGGCTTTTTGCTTGTCCAATTAAGATTTTTAACCAATCTTGTGTATCCAATTGGCGTGTTTGTGTCATTGCATGAACATTTTGGTCATTTTCGTCCTCCCAAGTCTTAATCTTGTCCAATTAGGGTTTTTAACCAATCTTGTTCATCCAATAGGTGTTTTTGTATCATTGGATGAACATTTAGGTCATTTTCGTCCTCCATAGGCTTATTCTTCTCCAATTAGGGTTTTTAACCAATCTTGTGCATCGAATAAGTTCATTTGGGTCATTGGATGAATATTTAGGTCATTTTTCTCCTCCCTAGGCTTAATCTTGTCCAATTAGGGTTTTTAACCAATCTTGTTCATCCAATAGGTGTTTTTGTGTCATTGGATGAACATTTAGGTCATTTTCGTCCTCCCTAGGCTTATTCTTGTCCAATTAGGGTTTTTAACCAATCTTGTGCATCCAATACGTGTTTTTGTGTCACTAGATGAACATTTAGGTCATTTTCGTCCTCCCAAGTCTTAATCTTGTCCAATTAGGGTTTTTAACCAATCTTGTGCATCGAATAAGTTCGTTTGTGGAATTGGTTGAACATTTAGTTCATTTTCTTCCTCCAAAGGCTTAATCTTGTCCAATTAGGGTTTTTAACCAATCTTGTGCATCCAACAGGTTTGTTTGTGTTATTGGATGAACATTTAGGTCATTTTCGTCCTTCGTAGGCTTTTTGCTTGTCCAATTAGGATTTTTAACCAATCTTGTGTATCCAATTGGCGTGTTTGTGTCATTGCATGAACATTTTGGTCATTTTCGTCCTCCCAAGTCTTAATCTTGTCCAATTAGGGTTTTTAACCAATCTTGTTCATCCAATAGGTGTTTTTGTATCATTGGATGAACATTTAGGTCATTTTCGTCCTCCATAGGCTTATTCTTCTCCAATTAGGGTTTTTAACCAATCTTGTGCATCGAATAAGTTCATTTGGGTCATTGGATGAATATTTAGGTCATTTTTGTCCTCCCTAGGCTTAATCTTGTCCAATTAGGGTTTTTAACCAATCTTGTTCATCCAATAGGTGTTTTTGTGTCATTGGATGAACATTTAGGTCATTTTCGTCCTCCCTAGGCTTATTCTTGTCCAATTAGGGTTTTTAACCAATCTTGTGCATCGAATAAGTTCGTTTGTGTAATTGGATGAACATTTAGTTAATTTTCTTCCTCCAGAGGCTGAATCTTGTCCAATTAGGGTTTTTAACCAATCTTGTGCATCGAATAAGTTCGTTTGTGGATTTGGTTGAACATTTAGTTCATTTTCTTCCTCCAAGGGCTTAATCTTGTCCAATTAGGGTTTTTAACCAATCTTGTGCATCCAATAGGTGTGTTTGTGTTATTGGATGAATATTTAGGTCATTTTCGTCCTTCGTAGGCTTTTTGCTTGTCCAATTAGGATTTTTAACCAATCTTGTGTATCCAATTGGTGTGTTTGTGTCATTGCATGAACATTTTGGTCATTTTCGTCCTCCCAAGTCTTAATCTTGTCCAATTAGGGTTTTTAACCAATCTTGTTCATCCAATAGGTGTTTTTGTGTCATTGGATGAACATTTAGGTCATTTTCGTCCTCCCTAGGCTTATTCTTGTCCAATTAGGG
This sequence comes from Cicer judaicum, assembly GCA_037974835.1. Taxonomy (NCBI): domain Eukaryota; kingdom Viridiplantae; phylum Streptophyta; class Magnoliopsida; order Fabales; family Fabaceae; genus Cicer; species Cicer judaicum. Next base: position 2,091 of record JBBPBS010000623.1, on the reverse strand, counting down.
TTTTTAACCAATCTTGTGCATCGTATATGTTCGTTTGTGCAATTGGATGAACATTTAGTTCATTTTCTTCCTCCGTAGGGTTAATCTTGTCCAATTAGGGTTTTTAACCAATTTTGTGCACCGAATAAGTTCGTTTGTGTCATTGGATGAACATTTACGTCATTTTCCTCCTCCCAAGTCTTAATCTTGTCCAATTAGAGTTTTTAACCAATCTTGTGTATCCAATAGGTGTGTTTGTGTCAATGCATGAACATTTTGGTCATTTTCGTCCTCCCAAGTCTTAATCTTGTCCAATTAGGGTTTTTAACCAATCTTGTTCATCCAATAGGTGTTTTTGGGTCATTGGATGAACATTTAGGTCATTTTCGTCCTCCCTAGGCTTATTCTTGTCCAATTAGGGTTTTTAACCAATCTTGTGCATCG
>JBBPBS010000622.1:205150-230150 GCA_037974835.1 Cicer judaicum | reverse complement strand
ACACCTATTGGATGCACTAGATCAGTTTGAAACCCTAATTGGACAAGAATAAGCCTAGGGAGGTCGAAAATGACCTTATTGTTCATCCAATGACACAAACACATCAACTGGATGCACATCATTTGTTAGAAACCCTAATTGGACAAGAATAAGCCTAGGGAGGACGAAAATGACCTTATTGTTCATCCAATGACACAAACACACCTATTGGACGCACAAGATCAGTTATAAACCCTAATTGGACAAGAATAAGCCTAGGGAGGTCGAAAATGACCTAAATGTTTATCCAATGACACAAACAAAAGTATTGGATGCATAGGATTGGTTAGAAACCCTAATTGGACAAAATTAAGCAAATGGAGGTCGAAAATGACCTAAAATCTCATCCAATGACACAAACACACCTATTGGATGCACAAGATTTGTTAGAAACCCTAATTGGACAAGAATAAGCCTAGGGAGGACGAAAATGACATAAAAACTCATCCAATGACACAAACACACCTATTGGATGCACAAGATTTGTTAGAAACCCTAAATGGACAAGAATAAGCCTAGGGAGGACGAAAATGACCTTATTGTTAAACCAATGACACAAACACACCTATTGGATGCACAAGATTGGTCAAAAACCCTAATTGGACAAGAATAAGCCTAGGGAGGTCGAAAATGACGTAAATGTTCATCCAATAACATAAACACAAGTATTGGATGCACAAGATTGGTTAGAAACCCTAATTGGAGAAGAATAAACCTAGGGAGGTCGAAAATGACCTAAATATTCATCCAATGACACAAACACACGTATTGGATGCACAAGATTGGTTAGAAACCCTAATTGGACAAGAATAAGCCAAGGGTGGACGAAAATGACCAAAAAGTTCATCCAATGACACAAACACATCAATTGGATGCACAAGATTTGTTAGAAACCCTAATTGGACAAGAATAAGCCTAGGGAGGACGAAAATGAGCTAATTGTTCATCCAATGACACAAACACACCTATTGGATGCACAAGATTGGTCAAAAACCCTAATTGGACAAGAATAAGCCTAGGGAGGTCGAAAATGACGTAAATGTTCATCCAATAACATAAACACAAATATTGGATGCACAAGATTGGTTAGAAACCCTAATTGGAGAAGAATAAACCTAGGGAGGTCGAAAATGACCTAAATATTCATCCAATGACACAAACACACGTATTGGATGCACAAGATTGGTTAGAAACCCTAATTGGACAAGAATAAGCCAAGGGTGGACGAAAATGACCAAAAAGTTCATCCAATGACACAAACACATCAATTGGATGCACAAGATTTGTTAGAAACCCTAATTGGACAAGAATAAGCCTAGGGAGGACGAAAATGAGCTAATTGTTCATCCAATGACACAAACACACCTATTGGATGCACAAGATTGGTCAAAAACCCTAATTGGACAAGAATAAGCCTAGGGAGGTCGAAAATGACGTAAATGTTCATCCAATAACATAAACACAAATATTGGATGCACAAGATTGGTTAGAAACCCTAATTGGAGAAGAATAAACCTAGGGAGGTAGAAAATGACCTAAATATTCATCCAATGACACAAACACACGTATTGGATGCACAAGATTGGTTAGAAACCCTAATTGGACAAGAATAAGCCAAGGGTGGACGAAAATGACCAAAAAGTTCATCCAATGACACAAACACATCAATTGGATGCACAAGATTTGTTAGAAACCCTAATTGGACAAGAATAAGCCTAGGGAGGACGAAAATGAGCTAATTGTTCATCCAATGACACAAACACACCTATTGGATGCACAAGATTGGTCAAAAACCCTAATTGGACAAGAATAAGCCTAGGGAGGTCGAAAATGACGTAAATGTTCATCCAATAACATAAACACAAATATTGGATGCACAAGATTGGTTAGAAACCCTAATTGGAGAAGAATAAGCCTAGGGAGGTCGAAAATGACCTAAATGTTCATCCAATGACACAAACACACGTATTGGATGCACAAGATTGGTTAGAAACCCTAATTGGACAAAATTAAGCAAATGGAGGTCGAAATTGACCTAAAAACTCATCCAATGACAGAAACACACCTATTGGATGCACAAGATTTGTTAGAAACCCTAATTGGACAAGAATAAGCCTAGGGAGGACGAAAATGACCTAATTGTTCATCCAATGACACAAACACACCTATTGGATGCACAAGATTGGTCAAAAACCCTAATTGGACAAGAATAAGCTTAGGGAGGTCGAAAATGACGTAAATGTTCATCCAATAACATAAACACAAATATTGGATGCACAAGGTTGGTTAGAAACCCTAATTGGAGAAGAATAAACCTAGGGAGGTCGAAAATGACCTAAATGTTCATCCAATGACACAAACACACGTATTGGATGCACAAGATTGGTTAGAAACCCTAATTGGACAAAATTAAGCAAATGGAGGTCGAAATTGACCTAAAAACTCATCCAATGACAGAAACACACCTATTGGATGCACAAGATTTGTTAGAAACCCTAATTGGACAAGAATAAGCCTAGGGAGGACGAAAATGACCTTATTGTTAATCCAATGATACAAACACACCTATTGGATTCACAAGATTGGTCAAAAACCCTAATTGGACAAGAATAAGCCTAGGGAGGTCGAAAATGACGTAAATGTTCATCCAATAACATAAACACAAGTATTGGATGCACAAGATTGGTTAGAAACCCTAATTGGAGAAGAATAAACCTAGGGAGGTCGAAAATGACCTAATTGTTCATCCAATGACACAAACACACGTATTGGATGCACAGGATTGGTTAGAAACCCTAATTGGACAAAATTAAGCAAATGGAGGTCGAAATTGACCTAAAAACTCATCCAATGACAGAAACACATCTATTGGATGCACAAGATTTGTTAGAAACCCTAATTGGACAAGAATAAGCCTAGGGAGGACGAAAATGACCTTATTGTTAATCCAATGATACAAACACACCTATTGGATTCACAAGATTGGTCAAAAACCCTAATTGGACAAGAATAAGCCTAGGGAGGTCGAAAATGACGTAAATGTTCATCCAATAACATAAACACAAGTATTGGATGCACAAGATTGGTTAGAAACCCTATTTGGACAAGAATAAGCATAGGGAGGTCGAAAATGACATAAAAACTCATCCAATGACACAAACACACATATTGGATGCACAAGATTTGTTAGAAACCCTAATTGGACAAGAATAAGCCTAGGTAGGACGAAAATGACCTTATTGTTCATCGAATGACACAAACACACCTATTGGATGCACAAGATCAGTTTGAAACCCTAATTGGACAAGAATAAGCCTAGGGAGGTCGAAAATGACCTTATTGTTCATCCAATGACACAAACACATCAACTGGATGCACATCATTTGTTAGAAACCCTAATTGGACAAGAATAACCCTAGGGAGGACGAAAATGACCTTATTGTTCATCCAATGACACAAACACACCTATTGGACGCACAAGATCAGTTAGAAACCCTAATTGGACAAGAATAAGCCTAGGGAGGTCGAAAATGACCTAAATGTTTATCCAATGACACAAACAAAAGTATTGGATGCATAGGATTGGTTAGAAACCCTAATTGGACAAAATTAAGCAAATGGAGGTCGAAAATGACCTAAAATCTCATCCAATGACACAAACACACCTATTGGATGCACAAGATTTGTTAGAAACCCTAATTGGACAAGAATAAGCCTAGGGAGGACGAAAATGACATAAAAACTCATCCAATGACACAAACACACCTATTGGATGCACAAGATTTGTTAGAAACCCTAATTGGACAAGAATAAGCCTAGGGAGGACGAAAATGACCTTATTGTTAAACCAATGACACAAACACACCTATTGGATGCACAAGATTGGTCAAAAACCCTAATTGGACAAGAATAAGCCTAGGGAGGTCGAAAATGACGTAAATGTTCATCCAATAACATAAACACAAGTATTGGATGCACAAGATTGGTTAGAAACCCTAATTGGAGAAGAATAAACCTAGGGAGGTCGAAAATGACCTAATTGTTCATCCAATGACACAAACACACGTATTGGATGCACAGGATTGGTTAGAAACCCTAATTGGACAAAATTAAGCAAATGGAGGTCGAAATTGACCTAAAAACTCATCCAATGACAGAAACACATCTATTGGATGCACAAGATTTGTTAGAAACCCTAATTGGACAAGAATAAGCCTAGGGAGGACGAAAATGACCTTATTGTGAATCCAATGATACAAACACACCTATTGGATTCACAAGATTGGTCAAAAACCCTAATTGGACAAGAATAAGCCTAGGGAGGTCGAAAATGACGTAAATGGTCATCCAATAACATAAACACAAGTATTGGATGCACAAGATTGGTTAGAAACCCTAATTGGAGAAGAATAAACCTAGGGAGGTCGAAAATGACCTAATTGTTCATCCAATGACACAAACACACGTATTGGATGCACAGGATTGGTTAGAAACCCTAATTGGACAAAATTAAGCAAATGGAGGTCGAAATTGACCTAAAAACTCATCCAATGACAGAAACACATCTATTGGATGCACAAGATTTGTTAGAAACCCTAATTGGACAAGAATAAGCCTAGGGAGGACGAAAATGACCTTATTGTTAATCCAATGATACAAACACACCTATTGGATTCACAAGATTGGTCAAAAACCCTAATTGGACAAGAATAAGCCTAGGGAGGTCGAAAATGACGTAAATGTTCATCCAATAACATAAACACAAGTATTGGATGCACAAGATTGGTTAGAAACCCTATTTGGACAAGAATAAGCATAGGGAGGTCGAAAATGACATAAAAACTCATCCAATGACACAAACACACATATTGGATGCACAAGATTTGTTAGAAACCCTAATTGGACAAGAATAAGCCTAGGTAGGACGAAAATGACCTTATTGTTCATCGAATGACACAAACACACCTATTGGATGCACAAGATCAGTTTGAAACCCTAATTGGACAACAATAAGCCTTGGGAGGATGAAAATGACCTTATTGTTCATCCAATGACAAAAACACACCTATTGGATGCACAAGATCAGTTAGAAATCCTAATTGGACAAGAATAAGCCTAGGGAGGTCGAAAATGACCTAAATGTTTATCCAATGACACAAACAAAAGTATTGGATGCATAGGATTGGTTAGAAACCCTAATTGGACAAAATTAAGCAAATGGAGGTCGAAAATGACATAAAAACTCATCCAATGACACAAACACACCTATTGGATGCACAAGATTTGTTAGAAACCCTAATTGGACAAGAATAAGCCTAGGTAGGACGAAAATGACGTTATTGTTCATCGAATGACACAAACACACCTATTGGATGCACAAGATCAGTTTGAAACCCTAATTGGACAAGAATAAGCCTAGGGTGGACGAAAATGACCTTATTGTTCATCCAATGACAAAAACACACCTATTGGATGCACAAGATCAGTTAGTAATCCTAATTGGACAAGAATAAGCCTTGGGAGGTCGAAAATGACCTAAATGTTTATCCAATGACACAAACAAAAGTATTGGATGCATAGGATTGGTTAGAAACCCTAATTGGACAAAATTAAGCAAATGGAGGTCGAAAATGACATAAAAACTCATCCAATGACACAAACACACCTATTGGATGCACAAGATTTGTTAGAAACCCTAATTGGACAAGAATAAGCCTAGGGAGGACGAAAATGACCTTATTGTTCATCCAATGACACAAACACACCTATTGGACGCACAAGATCAGTTAGAAACCCTAATTGGACAAGAATAAGCCTAGGGAGGTCGAAAATGACCTAAATGTTTATCCAATGACACAAACAAAAGTATTGGATGCATAGGATTGGTTAGAAACCCTAATTGGACAAAATTAAGCAAATGGAGGTCGAAAATGACCTAAAATCTCATCCAATGACACAAACACACCTATTGGATGCACAAGATTTGTTAGAAACCCTAATTGGACAAGAATAAGCCTAGGGAGGACGAAAATGACATAAAAACTCATCCAATGACACAAACACACCTATTGGATGCACAAGATTTGTTAGAAACCCTAATTGGACAAGAATAAGCCTAGGGAGGACGAAAATGACCTTATTGTTAAACCAATGACACAAACACACCTATTGGATGCACAAGATTGGTCAAAAACCCTAATTGGACAAGAATAAGCCTAGGGAGGTCGAAAATGACGTAAATGTTCATCCAATAACATAAACACAAGTATTGGATGCACAAGATTGGTTAGAAACCCTAATTGGAGAAGAATAAACCTAGGGAGGTAGAAAATGACCTAAATATTCATCCAATGACACAAACACACGTATTGGATGCACAAGATTGGTTAGAAACCCTAATTGGACAAGAATAAGCCAAGGGTGGACGAAAATGACCAAAAAGTTCATCCAATGACACAAACACATCAATTGGATGCACAAGATTTGTTAGAAACCCTAATTGGACAAGAATAAGCCTAGGGAGGACGAAAATGAGCTAATTGTTCATCCAATGACACAAACACACCTATTGGATGCACAAGATTGGTCAAAAACCCTAATTGGACAAGAATAAGCCTAGGGAGGTCGAAAATGACGTAAATGTTCATCCAATAACATAAACACAAATATTGGATGCACAAGATTGGTTAGAAACCCTAATTGGAGAAGAATAAACCTAGGGAGGTCGAAAATGACCTAAATGTTCATCCAATGAAACAAACACACGTATTGGATGCACAAGATTGGTTAGAAACCCTAATTGGACAAAATTAAGCAAATGGAGGTCGAAATTGACCTAAAAACTCATCCAATGACAGAAACACACCTATTGGATGCACAAGATTTGTTAGAAACCCTAATTGGACAAGAATAAGCCTAGGGAGGTCGAAAATGACGTAAATGTTCATCCAATAACATAAACACAAGTTTTGGATGCACAAGATTGTTTAGAAACCCTATTTGGACAAGAATAAGCATAGGGAGGTCGAAAATGACATAAAAACTCATCCAATGACACAAACACACATATTGGATGCACAAGATTTGTTAGAAACCCTAATTGGACAAGAATAAGCCTAGGTAGGACGAAAATGACCTTATTGTTCATCGAGTGACACAAACACACCTATTGGATGCACAAGATCAGTTTGAAACCCTAATTGGACAAGAATAACCCTAGGGAGGTCGAAAATGACCTAATTGTTCATCCAATGACACAAACACATCAACTGGATGCACATGATTTCTTAGAAACCCTAATTGGACAAGAATAAGCCTAGGGAGGACGAAAATGACCTTATTGTTCATCCAATGACACAAACACACCTGTTGGACGCACAAGATCAGTTAGAAACCCTAATTGGACAAGAATAAGCCTAGGGAGGTCGAAAATGACCTAAATGTTTATCCAATGACACAAACAAAAGTATTGGATGCATAGGATTGGTTAGAAACCCTAATTGGACAAGAATAAGCCTAGGGAGGACGAAAATGACCTTATTGTTAAACCAATGACACAAACACACCTATTGGATGCACAAGATTGGTTAGAAACCCTAATTGGACAAGAATAAGCCAAGGGTGGACGAAAATGACCTAAAAGTTCATCCAATGACACAAACACATCAATTGGATGCACAAGATTTGTTAGAAACCCTAATTGGACAAGAATAAGCCTAGGGAGGACGAAAATGACCTAATTGTTCATCCAATGACACAAACACACCTATTGGATGCACAAGATTGGTCAAAAACCCTAATTGGACAAGAATAAGCTTAGGGAGGTCGAAAATGACGTAAATGTTCATCCAATAACATAAACACAAATATTGGATGCACAAGGTTGGTTAGAAACCCTAATTGGAGAAGAATAAACCTAGGGAGGTCGAAAATGACCTAAATGTTCATCCAATGACACAAACACGCGTATTGGATGCACAAGATTGGTTAGAAACCCTAATTGGACAAAATTAAGCAAATGGAGGTCGAAATTGACCTAAAAACTCATCCAATGACAGAAACACACCTATTGGATGCACAAGATTTGTTAGAAACCCTAATTGGACAAGAATAAGCCTAGGGAGGACGAAAATGACCTTATTGTTAATCCAATGATACAAACACACCTATTGGATTCACAAGATTGGTCAAAAACCCTAATTGGACAAGAATAAGCCTAGGGAGGTCGAAAATGACGTAAATGTTCATCCAATAACATAAACACAAGTATTGGATGCACAAGATTGGTTAGAAACCCTATTTGGACAAGAATAAGCATAGGGAGGTCGAAAATGACATAAACACTCATCCAATGACACAAACACACATATTGGATGCACAAGATTTGTTAGAAACCCTAATTGGACAAGAATAAGCCTAGGTAGGACGAAAATGACCTTATTGTTCATCGAATGACACAAACACACCTTTTGGATGCACAAGATCAGTTTGAAACCCTAATTGGACAAGAATAAGCCTAGGGAGGTCGAAAATGACCTTATTGTTCATCCAATGACACAAACACATCAACTGGATGCACATCATTTGTTAGAAACCCTAATTGGACAAGAATAAGCCTAGGGAGGACGAAAATGACCTTATTGTTCATCCAATGACACAAACACACCTATTGGACGCACAAGATCAGTTAGAAACCCTAATTGGACAAGAATAAGCCTAGGGAGGTCGAAAATGACCTAAATGTTTATCCAATGACACAAACAAAAGTATTGGATGCATAGGATTGGTTAGAAACCCTAATTGGACAAAATTAAGCAAATGGAGGTCGAAAATGACCTAAAAACTCATCCAATGACACAAACACACCTATTGGATGCACAAGATTTGTTAGAAACCCTAATTGGACAAGAATAAGCCTAGGGAGGACGAAAATGACATAAAAACTCATCCAATGACACAAACACACATATTGGATGCACAAGATTTCTTAGAAACCATAATTGGACAAGAATAAGACTAGGGAGGACGAAAATGACCTGAAAGTTCATCCAATGACACAAACACATCAACTGGATGCACATGATTTGTTAGAAACCCTAATTGGACAAGAATAAGCCTAGGGAGGACGAAAATGACCTTATTGTTAATCCAATGACACAAACACACCTATTGGACGCACAAGATCAGTTAGAAACCCTAATTGGACAAGAATAAGCCTAGGGAGGTCGAAAATGACCTAAATGTTTATCCAATGACATAAACAAAAGTATTGGATGCATAGGATTGGTTAGAAACCCTAATTGGACAAAATTAAGCAAATGGAGGTCGAAAATGACCTAAAAACTCATCCAATGACACAAACACACCTATTGGATGCACAAGATTTGTTAGAAACCCTAATTGGACAAGAATAAGCCTAGGGAGGACGAAAATGACTAAATATTCATCCAATGACACAAACACACGTATTGGATGCACAAGATTGGTTAGAAACCCTAATTGGACAAGAATAAGCCAAGGGTGGACGAAAATGACCAAAAAGTTCATCCAATGACACAAACACATCAATTGGATGCACAAGATTTGTTAGAAACCCTAATTGGACAAGAATAAGCCTTGGGAGGACGAAAATGAGCTAATTGTTCATCCAATGACACAAAAACACCTATTGGATGCACAAGATTGGTCAAAAACCCTAATTGGACAAGAATAAGCCTAGGGAGGTCGAAAATGACGTAAATGTTCATCCAATAACATAAACACAAATATTGGATGCACAAGATTGGTTAGAAACCCTAATTGGAGAAGAATAAACCTAGGGAGGTCGAAAATGACCTAAATGTTCATCCAATGACACAAACACACGTATTGGATGCACAAGATTGGTTAGAAACCCTAATTGGACAAAATTAAGCAAATGGAGGTCGAAATTGACCTAAAAACTCATCCAATGACAGAAACACACCTATTGGATGCACAAGATTTGTTAGAAACCCTAATTGGACAAGAATAAGCCTAGGGAGGACGAAAATGACCTAATTGTTCATCCAATGACACAAACACACCTATTGGATGCACAAGATTGGTCAAAAACCCTAATTGGACAAGAATAAGCTTAGGGAGGTCGAAAATGACGTAAATGTTCATCCAATAACATAAACACAAATATTGGATGCACAAGGTTGGTTAGAAACCCTAATTGGAGAAGAATAAACCTAGGGAGGTCGAAAATGACCTAAATGTTCATCCAATGACACAAACACACGTATTGGATGCACAAGATTGGTTAGAAACCCTAATTGGACAAAATTAAGCAAATGGAGGTCGAAATTGACCTAAAAACTCATCCAATGACAGAAACACACCTATTGGATGCACAAGATTTGTTAGAAACCCTAATTGGACAAGAATAAGCCTAGGGAGGACGAAAATGACCTTATTGTTAATCCAATGATACAAACACACCTATTGGATTCACAAGATTGGTCAAAAACCCTAATTGGACAAGAATAAGCCTAGGGAGGTCGAAAATGACGTAAATGTTCATCCAATAACATAAACACAAGTATTGGATGCACAAGATTGGTTAGAAACCCTAATTGGAGAAGAATAAACCTAGGGAGGTCGAAAATGACCTAAATGTTCATCCAATGACACAAACACACGTATTGGATGCACAAGATTGGTTAGAAACCCTAATTGGACAAAATTAAGCAAATGGAGGTCGAAATTGACCTAAAAACTCATCCAATGACAGAAACACACCTATTGGATGCACAAGATTTGTTAGAAACCCTAATTGGACAAGAATAAGCCTAGGGAGGTCGAAAATGACGTAAATGTTCATCCAATAACATAAACACAAGTTTTGGATGCACAAGATTGTTTAGAAACCCTATTTGGACAAGAATAAGCATAGGGAGGTCGAAAATGACATAAAAACTCATCCAATGACACAAACACACATATTGGATGCACAAGATTTGTTAGAAACCCTAATTGGACAAGAATAAGCCTAGGTAGGACGAAAATGACCTTATTGTTCATCGAATGACACAAACACACCTATTGGATGCACAAGATCAGTTTGAAACCCTAATTGGACAACAATAAGCCTTGGGAGGATGAAAATGACCTTATTGTTCATCCAATGACAAAAACACACCTATTGGATGCACAAGATCAGTTAGAAATCCTAATTGGACAAGAATAAGCCTAGGGAGGTCGAAAATGACCTAAATGTTTATCCAATGACACAAACAAAAGTATTGGATGCATAGGATTGGTTAGAAACCCTAATTGGACAAAATTAAGCAAATGGAGGTCGAAAATGACATAAAAACTCATCCAATGACACAAACACACCTATTGGATGCACAAGATTTGTTAGAAACCCTAATTGGACAAGAATAAGCCTAGGTAGGACGAAAATGACGTTATTGTTCATCGAATGACACAAACACACCTATTGGATGCACAAGATCAGTTTGAAACCCTAATTGGACAAGAATAAGCCTAGGGTGGACGAAAATGACCTTATTGTTCATCCAATGACAAAAACACACCTATTGGATGCACAAGATCAGTTAGTAATCCTAATTGGACAAGAATAAGCCTTGGGAGGTCGAAAATGACCTAAATGTTTATCCAATGACACAAACAAAAGTATTGGATGCATAGGATTGGTTAGAAACCCTAATTGGACAAAATTAAGCAAATGGAGGTCGAAAATGACATAAAAACTCATCCAATGACACAAACACACCTATTGGATGCACAAGATTTGTTAGAAACCCTAATTGGACAAGAATAAGCCTAGGGAGGACGAAAATGACCTTATTGTTCATCCAATGACACAAACACACCTATTGGACGCACAAGATCAGTTAGAAACCCTAATTGGACAAGAATAAGCCTAGGGAGGTCGAAAATGACCTAAATGTTTATCCAATGACACAAACAAAAGTATTGGATGCATAGGATTGGTTAGAAACCCTAATTGGACAAAATTAAGCAAATGGAGGTCGAAAATGACCTAAAATCTCATCCAATGACACAAACACACCTATTGGATGCACAAGATTTGTTAGAAACCCTAATTGGACAAGAATAAGCCTAGGGAGGACGAAAATGACATAAAAACTCATCCAATGACACAAACACACCTATTGGATGCACAAGATTTGTTAGAAACCCTAATTGGACAAGAATAAGCCTAGGGAGGACGAAAATGACCTTATTGTTAAACCAATGACACAAACACACCTATTGGATGCACAAGATTGGTCAAAAACCCTAATTGGACAAGAATAAGCCTAGGGAGGTCGAAAATGACGTAAATGTTCATCCAATAACATAAACACAAGTATTGGATGCACAAGATTGGTTAGAAACCCTAATTGGAGAAGAATAAACCTAGGGAGGTCGAAAATGACCTAATTGTTCATCCAATGACACAAACACACGTATTGGATGCACAGGATTGGTTAGAAACCCTAATTGGACAAAATTAAGCAAATGGAGGTCGAAATTGACCTAAAAACTCATCCAATGACAGAAACACATCTATTGGATGCACAAGATTTGTTAGAAACCCTAATTGGACAAGAATAAGCCTAGGGAGGACGAAAATGACCTTATTGTTAATCCAATGATACAAACACACCTATTGGATTCACAAGATTGGTCAAAAACCCTAATTGGACAAGAATAAGCCTAGGGAGGTCGAAAATGACGTAAATGTTCATCCAATAACATAAACACAAGTATTGGATGCACAAGATTGGTTAGAAACCCTATTTGGACAAGAATAAGCATAGGGAGGTCGAAAATGACATAAAAACTCATCCAATGACACAAACACACATATTGGATGCACAAGATTTGTTAGAAACCCTAATTGGACAAGAATAAGCCTAGGTAGGACGAAAATGACCTTATTGTTCATCGAATGACACAAACACACCTATTGGATGCACAAGATCAGTTTGAAACCCTAATTGGACAAGAATAAGCCTAGGGAGGTCGAAAATGACCTTATTGTCCATCCAATGACACAAACACATCAACTGGATGCACATCATTTGTTAGAAACCCTAATTGGACAAGAATAAGCCTAGGGAGGACGAAAATGACCTTATTGTTCATCCAATGACACAAACACACCTATTGGACGCACAAGATCAGTTAGAAACCCTAATTGGACAAGAATAAGCCTAGGGAGGTCGAAAATGACCTAAATGTTTATCCAATGACACAAACAAAAGTATTGGATGCATAGGATTGGTTAGAAACCCTAATTGGACAAAATTAAGCAAATGGAGGTCGAAAATGACCTAAAAACTCATCCAATGACACAAACACACCTATTGGATGCACAAGATTTGTTAGAAACCCTAATTGGACAAGAATAAGCCTAGGGAGGACGAAAATGACATAAAAACTCATCCAATGACACAAACACACATATTGGATGCACAAGATTTGTTAGAAACCATAATTGGACAAGAATAAGACTAGGGAGGACGAAAATGACCTGAAAGTTCATCCAATGACACAAACACATCAACTGGATGCACATGATTTGTTAGAAACCCTAATTGGACAAGAATAAGCCTAGGGAGGACGAAAATGACCTTATTGTTAATCCAATGACACAAACACACCTATTGGATGCACAAGATCAGTTAGAAATCCTAATTGGACAAGAATAAGCCTAGGGAGGTCGAAAATGACCTAAATTTTTATCCAATGACACAAACAAAAGAATTGGATGCATAGGATTGGTTAGAAACCCTAATTGGACAAAATTAAGCAAATGGAGGTCGAAAATGACCTAAAAACTCATCCAATGACACAAACACACCTATTGGATGCACAAGATTTGTTAGAACCCCTAATTGGACAAGAATAAGCCTAGGGAGGACGAAAATGACCTTATTGTTAAACCAATGACACAAACACACCTATTGGATGCACAAGATTGGTCAAAAACCCTAATTGGACAAGAATAAGCCTAGGGAGGTCGAAAATGATGTAAATGTTCATCCAATAACATAAACACAAGTATTGGATGCACAAGATTGGTTAGAAACCCTAATTGGAGAAGAATAAACCTAGGGAGTTAAAAAATGACCTAAATTTTCATCCGATGACACAAACACACGTATTGGATGCACAAGATTGGTTAGAAACCCTAATTGGACAACAATAAGCCAAGGGTGGACGAAAATGACCTAAAAGTTCATCCAATGACACAAACACATCAATTGGATGCACAAGATTTGATAGAAACCCTAATTGGACAAGAATAAGCCTAGGGAGGACGAAAATGACCTAATTGTTCAACCAATGACACAAACGCACCTATTGGATGCACAAGATTGGTCAAAAACCCTAATTGGACAAGAATAAGCCTAGGGAGGTCGAAAATGACGTAAATGTTCATCCAATAACATAAACACAAGTATTGGATGCACAAGATTGGTTAGAAACCCTAATTGGAAAAGAATAAGCGTAGGGAGGTCGAAAATGACATAAAAACTCATCCAATGACACAAACACACATATTGGATGTACAAGATTTGTTAGAAACCCTAATTGGACAAGAATAAGCCTAGGTAGGACAAAAATGACCTTATTGTTCATCGAATGACACAAACACACCTATTGGATGCACAAGATCAGTTAGAAACCCTAATTGGACAAGAATAAGCCTACGGAGTCGAAAATGACCTAAATGTTTATCCAATGACACAAACAAAAGTATTGGATGCATCGGATTGGTTAGAAACCCTAATTGGACAAAATTAAGCAAATGGAGGTCGAAAATGACCTAAAAACTCATCCAATGACACAAACACACCTATTGGATGCACAAGATTTGTTAGAAACCCTAATTGGACAAGAATAAGCCTAGGGAGGACGAAAATGACCTTATTGTTAAACCAATGACACAAACACACCTATTGGATGCACAAGATTGGTCAAAAACCCTAATTGGACAAGAATAAGCCTAGGGAGGTCGAAAATGACGTAAATGTTCATCCAATAACATAAACACAAGTATTGGATGCACAAGATTGGTTAGAAACCCTAATTGGAGAAGAATAAACCTAGGGAGGTCGAAAATGACCTAATTGTTCATCCAATGACACAAACACACGTATTGGATGCACAGGATTGGTTAGAAACCCTAATTGGACAAAATTAAGCAAATGGAGGTCGAAATTGACCTAAAAACTCATCCAATGACAGAAACACATCTATTGGATGCACAAGATTTGTTAGAAACCCTAATTGGACAAGAATAAGCCTAGGGAGGACGAAAATGACCTTATTGTTAATCCAATGATACAAACACACCTATTGGATTCACAAGATTGGTCAAAAACCCTAATTGGACAAGAATAAGCCTAGGGAGGTCGAAAATGACGTAAATGTTCATCCAATAACATAAACACAAGTATTGGATGCACAAGATTGGTTAGAAACCCTATTTGGACAAGAATAAGCATAGGGAGGTCGAAAATGACATAAAAACTCATCCAATGACACAAACACACATATTGGATGCACAAGATTTGTTAGAAACCCTAATTGGACAAGAATAAGCCTAGGTAGGAAGAAAATGACCTTATTGTTCATCGAATGACACAAACACACCTATTGGATGCACAAGATCAGTTTGAAACCCTAATTGGACAAGAATAACCCTAGGGAGGTCGAAAATGACCTAATTGTTCATCCAATGACACAAACACATCAACTGGATGCACATGATTTGTTAGAAACCCTAATTGGACAAGAATAAGCCTAGGGAGGACGAAAATGACCTTATTGTTCATCCAATGACACAAACACACCTATTGGATGCACAAGATCAGTTAGAAACCCTAATTGGACAAGAATAAGCCTAGGGAGGTCGAAAATGACTTAAATGTTTATCCAATGACACAAACAAAAGTATTGGATGCATAGGATTGGTTAGAAACCCTAATTGGACAAAATTAAGCAAATGGAGGTCGAAAATGATCTAAAAACTCATCCAATGACACAAACACACCTATTGGATGCACAAGATTTGTTAGAAACCCTAATTGGACAAGAATAAGCCTAGGGAGGACGAAAATGACCTTATTGTTAAACCAATGACACAAACACACCTATTGGATGCACAAGATTGGTCAAAAACCCTAATTGGACAAGAATAAGCCTAGGGAGGTCGAAAATGACGTAAATGTTCATCCAATAACATAAACACAAGTATTGGATGCACAAGATTGGTTAGAAACCCTAATTGGAGAAGAATAAACCTAGGGAGTTAAAAAATGACCTAAATGTTCATCCGATGACACAAACACACGTATTGGATGCACAAGATTGGTTAGAAACCCTAATTGGACAACAATAAGCCAAGGGAGGACGAAAATGACCTAAAAGTTCATCCAATGACACAAACACATCAATTGGATGCACAAGATTTGATAGAAACCCTAATTGGACAAGAATAAGCCTAGGGAGGACGAAAATGACCTAATTGTTCAACCAATGACACAAACACACCTATTGGATGCACAAGATTGGTCAAAAACCCTAATTGGACAAGAATAAGCCTAGGGAGGTCGAAAATGACGTAAATGTTCATCCAATAACATAAACACAAATATTGGATGCACAAGATTGGTTAGAAACCCTAATTGGAGAAGAATAAACCTAGGGAGTTAAAAAATGACCTAAATGTTCATCCGATGACACAAACACACGTATTGGATGCACAAGATTGGTTAGAAACCCTAATTGGACAACAATAAGCCAAGGGTGGACGAAAATGACCTAAAAGTTCATCCAATGACACAAACACATCAATTGGATGCACAAGATTTGATAGAAACCCTAATTGGACAAGAATAAGCCTAGGGAGGACGAAAATGACCTAATTGTTCAACCAATGACACAAACACACCTATTGGATGCACAAGATTGGTCAAAAACCCTAATTGGACAAGAATAAGCCTAGGGAGGTCGAAAATGACGTAAATGTTCATCCAATAACATAAACACAAGTATTGGATGCACAAGATTGGTTAGAAACCCTAATTGGAAAAGAATAAGCGTAGGGAGGTCGAAAATGACATAAAAACTCATCCAATGACACAAACACACATATTGGATGTACAAGATTTGTTAGAAACCCTAATTGGACAAGAATAAGCCTAGGTAGGACAAAAATGACCTTATTGTTCATCGAATGACACAAACACACATATTGGATGCACAAGATTTGTTAGAAACCCTAATTGGACAAGAATAAGCCTAGGTAGGACGAAAATGACCTTATTGTTCATCGAGTGACACAAACACACCTATTGGATGCACAAGATCAGTTTGAAACCCTAATTGGACAAGAATAACCCTAGGGAGGTCGAAAATGACCTAATTGTTCATCCAATGACACAAACACATCAACTGGATGCACATGATTTCTTAGAAACCCTAATTGGACAAGAATAAGCCTAGGGAGGACGAAAATGACCTTATTGTTCATCCAATGACACAAACACACCTGTTGGACGCACAAGATCAGTTAGAAACCCTAATTGGACAAGAATAAGCCTAGGGAGGTCGAAAATGACCTAAAGGTTTATCCAATGACACAAACAAAAGTATTGGATGCATAGGATTGGTTAGAAACCCTAATTGGACAAGAATAAGCCTAGGGAGGACGAAAATGACCTTATTGTTAAACCAATGACACAAACACACCTATTGGATGCACAAGATTGGTTAGAAACCCTAATTGGACAAGAATAAGCCAAGGGTGGACGAAAATGACCTAAAAGTTCATCCAATGACACAAACACATCAATTGGATGCTCAAGATTTGTTAGAAACCCTAATTGGACAAGAATAAGCCTAGGGAGGACGAAAATGACCTAATTGTTCATCCAATGACACAAACACACCTATTGGATGCACAAGATTGGTCAAAAACCCTAATTGGACAAGAATAAGCTTAGGGAGGTCGAAAATGACGTAAATGTTCATCCAATAACATAAACACAAATATTGGATGCACAAGATTGGTTAGAAACCCTAATTGGAGAAGAATAAACCTAGGGAGGTCGAAAATGACCTAAATGTTCATCCAATGACACAAACACACGTATTGGATGCACAAGATTGGTTAGAAACCCTAATTGGACAAAATTAAGCAAATGGAGGTCGAAATTGACCTAAAAACTCATCCAATGACAGAAACACACCTATTGGATGCACAAGATTTGTTAGAAACCCTAATTGGACAAGAATAAGCCTAGGGAGGACGAAAATGACCTTATTGTTAATCCAATGATACAAACACACCCATTGGATTCACAAGATTGGTCAAAAACCCTAATTGGACAAGAATAAGCCTAGGGAGGTCGAAAATGACGTAAATGTTCATCCAATAACATAAACACAAGTATTGGATGCACAAGATTGGTTAGAAACCCTATTTGGACAAGAATAAGCATAGGGAGGTCGAAAATGACATAAAAACTCATCCAATGACACAAACACACATATTGGATGCACAAGATTTGTTAGAAACCCTAATTGGACAAGAATAAGCCTAGGTAGGACGAAAATGACCTTATTGTTCATCGAATGACACAAACACACCTATTGGATGCACAAGATCAGTTTGAAACCCTAATTGGACAAGAATAAGCCTAGGGAGGTCGAAAATGACCTTATTGTTCATCCAATGACACAAACACATCAACTGGATGCACATCATTTGTTAGAAACCCTAATTGGACAAGAATAAGCCTAGGGAGGACGAAAATGACCTTATTTTTCATCCAATGACACAAACACACCTATTGGACGCACAAGATCAGTTAGAAACCCTAATTGGACAAGAATAAGCCTAGGGAGGTCGAAAATGACCTAAATGTTTATCCAATGACACAAACAAAAGTATTGGATGCATAGGATTGGTTAGAAACCCTAATTGGACAAAATTAAGCAAATGGAGGTCGAAAATGACCTAAAAACTCATCCAATGACACAAACACACCTATTGGATGCACAAGATTTGTTAGAAACCCTAATTGGACAAGAATAAGCCTAGGGAGGACGAAAATGACCTTATTGTTAAACCAATGACACAAACACACCTATTGGATGCACAAGATTGGTCAAAAACCCTAATTGGACAAGAATAAGCCTAGGGAGGTCGAAAATGACGTAAATGTTCATCCAATAACATAAACACAAGTATTGGATGCACAAGATTGGTTAGAAACCCTAATTGGAAAAGAATAAGCGTAGGGAGGTCGAAAATGACATAAAAACTCATCCAATGACACAAACACACATATTGGATGTACAAGATTTGTTAGAAACCCTAATTGGACAAGAATAAGCCTAGGTAGGACAAAAATGACCTTATTGTTCATCGAATGACACAAACACACCTATTGGATGCACAAGATCAGTTAGAAACCCTAATTGGACAAGAATAAGCCTACGGAGTCGAAAATGACCTAAATGTTTATCCAATGACACAAACAAAAGTATTGGATGCATCGGATTGGTTAGAAACCCTAATTGGACAAAATTAAGCAAATGGAGGTCGAAAATGACCTAAAAACTCATCCAATGACACAAACACACCTATTGGATGCACAAGATTTGTTAGAAACCCTAATTGGACAAGAATAAGCCTAGGGAGGACGAAAATGACCTTATTGTTCATCCAATGACACAAACACACCTATTGGATGCACAAGATCAGTTAGAAACCCTAATTGGACAAGAATAAGCCTAGGGAGGTCGAAAATGACCTAAATGTTTATCCAATGACACAAACAAAAGTATTGGATGCATAGGATTGGTTAGAAACCCTAATTGGACAAAATTAAGCAAATGGAGGTCGAAAATGACCTAAAATCTCATCCAATGACACAAACACACCTATTGGATGCACAAGATTTGTTAGAAACCCTAATTGGACAAGAATAAGCCTAGGGAGGACGAAAATGACATAAAAACTCATCCAATGACACAAACACACCTATTGGATGCACAAGATTTGTTAGAAACCCTAATTGGACAAGAATAAGCCTAGGGAGGACGAAAATGACCTTATTGTTAAACCAATGACACAAACACACCTATTGGATGCACAAGATTGGTCAAAAACCCTAATTGGACAAGAATAAGCCTAGGGAGGTCGAAAATGACGTAAATGTTCATCCAATAACATAAACACAAGTATTGGATGCACAAGATTGGTTAGAAACCCTAATTGGAGAAGAATAAACCTAGGGAGGTCGAAAATGACCTAATTGTTCATCCAATGACACAAACACACGTATTGGATGCACAGGATTGGTTAGAAACCCTAATTGGACAAAATTAAGCAAATGGAGGTCGAAATTGACCTAAAAACTCATCCAATGACAGAAACACATCTATTGGATGCACAAGATTTGTTAGAAACCCTAATTGGACAAGAATAAGCCTAGGGAGGACGAAAATGACCTTATTGTTAATCCAATGATACAAACACACCTATTGGATTCACAAGATTGGTCAAAAACCCTAATTGGACAAGAATAAGCCTAGGGAGGTCGAAAATGACGTAAATGTTCATCCAATAACATAAACACAAGTATTGGATGCACAAGATTGGTTAGAAACCCTATTTGGACAAGAATAAGCATAGGGAGGTCGAAAATGACATAAAAACTCATCCAATGACACAAACACACATATTGGATGCACAAGATTTGTTAGAAACCCTAATTGGACAAGAATAAGCCTAGGTAGGACGAAAATGACCTTATTGTTCATCGAATGACACAAACACACCTATTGGATGCACAAGATCAGTTTGAAACCCTAATTGGACAAGAATAAGCCTAGGGAGGTCGAAAATGACCTTATTGTCCATCCAATGACACAAACACATCAACTGGATGCACATCATTTGTTAGAAACCCTAATTGGACAAGAATAAGCCTAGGGAGGACGAAAATGACCTTATTGTTCATCCAATGACACAAACACACCTATTGGACGCACAAGATCAGTTAGAAACCCTAATTGGACAAGAATAAGCCTAGGGAGGTCGAAAATGACCTAAATGTTTATCCAATGACACAAACAAAAGTATTGGATGCATAGGATTGGTTAGAAACCCTAATTGGACAAAATTAAGCAAATGGAGGTCGAAAATGACCTAAAAACTCATCCAATGACACAAACACACCTATTGGATGCACAAGATTTGTTAGAAACCCTAATTGGACAAGAATAAGCCTAGGGAGGACGAAAATGACATAAAAACTCATCCAATGACACAAACACACATATTGGATGCACAAGATTTGTTAGAAACCATAATTGGACAAGAATAAGACTAGGGAGGACGAAAATGACCTGAAAGTTCATCCAATGACACAAACACATCAACTGGATGCACATGATTTGTTAGAAACCCTAATTGGACAAGAATAAGCCTAGGGAGGACGAAAATGACCTTATTGTTAATCCAATGACACAAACACACCTATTGGATTCACAAGATTGGTCAGAAACCCTAATTGGACAAGAATAAGCCTAGGGAGGTCGAAAATGACTTAAATGTTCATCCAATAACATAAACACAAGTATTGGATGCACAAGATTGGTTAGAAACCCTAATTGGACAAGAATAAGCATAGGGAGGTCGAAAATGACATAAAAACTCATCCAATGACACAAACACACCTATTGGATGCACAAGATTTGTTAGAAACCCTAATTGGACAAGAATAAGCCTAGGTAGGACGAAAATGACATTATTGTTCATCGAATGACACAAACACACCTATTGGATGCACAAGATCAGTTTGAAACCCTAATTGGACAAGAATAAGCCTAGGGAGGTCGAAAATGACCTAATTGTTCATCCAATGACACAAACACACCTATTGGATGCACAAGATCAGTTAGAAACCCTAATTGGACAAGAATAAGCCTAGGGAGGTCGAAAATGACCTAAATGTTTATCCAATGACACAAACAAAAGTATTGGATGCATAGGATTGGTTAGAAACCCTAATTGGACAAAATTAAGCAAATGGAGGTCGAAAATGACATAAAAACTCATCCAATGACACAAACACACATATTGGATGCACAAGATTTGTTAGAAACCCTAATTGGACAAGAATAAGCCTAGGTAGGACGAAAATGACCTTATTGTTCATCGAATGACACAAACACACCTATTGGATGCACAAGATCAGTTTGAAACCCTAATTGGACAAGAATAAGCCTAGGGAGGTCGAAAATGACGTAATTGTTCATCCAATAACATAAACACAAGTATTGGATGCACAAGATTGGTTAGAAACCCTAATTGGACAAGAATAAGCATAGGGAGGTCGAAAATGACATAAAAACTCATCCAATGACACAAACACACATATTGGATGCACAAGATTTGTTAGAAACCCTAATTGGACAAGAATAAGCCTAAGTAGGACGAAAATGACCTTATTGTTCATCGAATGACACAAACACACCTATTGGATGCACAAGATCAGTTAGAAACCCTAATTGGACAAGAATAAGCCTAGGGAGGTCGAAAATGACCTAATTGTTCATCCAATGACACAAACACATCAACTGGATGCACATGATTTGTTAGAAACCCTAATTGGACAAGAATAAGCCTAGGGAGGACGAAATTGACCTTATTGTTCATCCAATGACACAAACATACCTATTGGATGCACAAGATCAGTTAGAAACCCTAATTGGACAAGAATAAGCCTAGGGAGGTCGAAAATGACCTAAATGTTTATCCAATGACACAAACAAAAGTATTGGATGCATAGGATTGGTTAGAAACCCTAATTGGACAAAATTAAGCAAATGGAGGTCGAAAATGACCTAAAAACTCATCCAATGACACAAACACACCTATTGGATGCACAAGATTTGTTAGAAACCCTAATTGGACAAGAATAAGCCTAGGGAGGACGAAAATGACCTTATTGTTAAACCAATGACACAAACACACCTATTGGATGCACAAGATTGGTCAAAAACCCTAATTGGACAAGAATAAGCCTAGGGAGGTCGAAAATGACGTAAATGTTCATCCAATAACATAAACACAAGTATTGGATGCACAAGATTGGTTAGAAACCCTAATTGGAAAAGAATAAGCGTAGGGAGGTCGAAAATGACATAAAAACTCATCCAATGACACAAACACACATATTGGATGTACAAGATTTGTTAGAAACCCTAATTGGACAAGAATAAGCCTAGGTAGGACAAAAATGACCTTATTGTTCATCGAATGACACAAACACACCTATTGGATGCACAAGATCAGTTAGAAACCCTAATTGGACAAGAATAAGCCTACGGAGTCGAAAATGACCTAAATGTTTATCCAATGACACAAACAAAAGTATTGGATGCATCGGATTGGTTAGAAACCCTAATTGGACAAAATTAAGCAAATGGAGGTCGAAAATGACCTAAAAACTCATCCAATGACACAAACACACCTATTGGATGCACAAGATTTGTTAGAAACCCTAATTGGACAAGAATAAGCCTAGGGAGGACGAAAATGACCTTATTGTTAATCCAATGACACAAAGACACCTATTGGATGCACAAGATTGGTCAGAAACCCTAATTGGACAAGAATAAGCCTAGGGATGACCAAAATGACTTAAATGTTCATCCAATAACATAAACACAAGTATTGGATGCACAAGATTGGTTAGAAACCCTAATTGGACAAGAATAAGCATAGGGAGGTCGAAAATGACATAAAAACTCATCCAATGACACAAACACACATATTGGATGCACAAGATTTGTTAGAAACCGTAATTGGACAAGAATAAGACTAGGGAGGACGTAAATGACCTAAAAGATCATCCAATGACACAAACACATCAACTGGATGCACATGATTTGTTAGAAACCCTAATTGGACAAGAATAAGCCTAGGGAGGACGAAAATGACCTTATTGTTCATCCAATGACACAAACACACCTATTGGATGCACAAGATCAGTTAGAAATCCTAATTGGACAAGAATAAGCCTAGGGAGGTCGAAAATGACCTAAATGTTTATCCAATGACACAAACAAAAGTATTGGATGCATAGGATTGGTTAGAAACCCTAGTTGGACAAAATTAAGCAAATGGAGGTCGAAAATGACCTAAAAACTCATCCAATGACACAAACACACCTATTGGATGCACAAGATTTGTTAGAAACCCTAATTGGACAAGAATAAGCCTAGGGAGGACGAAAATGACCTTATTGTTAAACCAATGACACAAACACACC
The DNA here is from genome assembly GCA_037974835.1 of Cicer judaicum. Classification (NCBI taxonomy): domain Eukaryota; kingdom Viridiplantae; phylum Streptophyta; class Magnoliopsida; order Fabales; family Fabaceae; genus Cicer; species Cicer judaicum. The sequence goes on along the minus strand of JBBPBS010000622.1, from coordinate 205,749 downwards.
TATTGGATGCACAAGATTGGTCAAAAACCCTAATTGGACAAGAATAAGCCTAGGGAGGTCGAAAATGACGTAAATGTTCATCCAATAACATAAACACAAGTATTGGATGCACAAGATTGGTTAGAAACCCTAATTGGAGAAGAGTAAACCTAGGGAGGTCGAAAATGACCTAATTGTTCATCCAATGACACAAACACACGTATTGGATGCACAGGATTGGTTAGAAACCCTAATTGGACAAAATTAAGCAAATGGAGGTCGAAATTGACCTAAAAACTCATCCAATGACAGAAACACATCTATTGGATGCACAAGATTTGTTAGAAACCCTAATTGGACAAGAATAAGCCTAGGGAGGACGAAAATGACCTTATTGTTAATCCAATGATACAAACACACCTATTGGATTCACAAGATTGGTCAAAAACCCTAATTGGACAAGAATAAGCCTAGGGAGGTCGAAAATGACGTAAATGGTCATCCAATAACATAAACACAAGTATTGGATGCACAAGATTGGTTAGAAACCCTATTTGGACAAGAATAAGCATAGGGAGGTCGAAAATGACATAAAAACTCATCCAATGACACAAACACAC
>JBBPBS010000622.1:97230-205140 GCA_037974835.1 Cicer judaicum | reverse complement strand
AAACAAAAGTATTGGATGCATAGGATTGGTTAGAAACCCTAATTGGACAAAATTAAGCAAATGGAGGTCGAAAATGATCTAAAAACTCATCCAATGACACAAACACACCTATTGGATGCACAAGATTTGTTAGAAACCCTAATTGGACAAGAATAAGCCTAGGGAGGACGAAAATGACCTTATTGTTAAACCAATGACACAAACACACCTATTGGATGCACAAGATTGGTCAAAAACCCTAATTGGACAAGAATAAGCCTAGGGAGGTCGAAAATGACGTAAATGTTCATCCAATAACATAAACACAAGTATTGGATGCACAAGATTGGTTAGAAACCCTAATTGGAGAAGAATAAACCTAGGGAGGTAGAAAATGACCTAAATATTCATCCAATGACACAAACACACGTATTGGATGCACAAGATTGGTTAGAAACCCTAATTGGACAAGAATAAGCCAAGGGTGGACGAAAATGACCAAAAAGTTCATCCAATGACACAAACACATCAATTGGATGCACAAGATTTGTTAGAAACCCTAATTGGACAAGAATAAGCCTAGGGAGGACGAAAATGAGCTAATTGTTCATCCAATGACACAAACACACCTATTGGATGCACAAGATTGGTCAAAAACCCTAATTGGACAAGAATAAGCCTAGGGAGGTCGAAAATGACGTAAATGTTCATCCAATAACATAAACACAAATATTGGATGCACAAGATTGGTTAGAAACCCTAATTGGAGAAGAATAAACCTAGGGAGGTCGAAAATGACCTAAATGTTCATCCAATGACACAAACACACGTATTGGATGCACAAGATTGGTTAGAAACCCTAATTGGACAAAATTAAGCAAATGGAGGTCGAAATTGACCTAAAAACTCATCCAATGACAGAAACACACCTATTGGATGCACAAGATTTGTTAGAAACCCTAATTGGACAAGAATAAGCCTAGGGAGGACGAAAATGACCTAATTGTTCATCCAATGACACAAACACACCTATTGGATGCACAAGATTGGTCAAAAACCCTAATTGGACAAGAATAAGCTTAGGGAGGTCGAAAATGACGTAAATGTTCATCCAATAACATAAACACAAATATTGGATGCACAAGGTTGGTTAGAAACCCTAATTGGAGAAGAATAAACCTAGGGAGGTCGAAAATGACCTAAATGTTCATCCAATGACACAAACACACGTATTGGATGCACAAGATTGGTTAGAAACCCTAATTGGACAAAATTAAGCAAATGGAGGTCGAAATTGACCTAAAAACTCATCCAATGACAGAAACACACCTATTGGATGCACAAGATTTGTTAGAAACCCTAATTGGACAAGAATAAGCCTAGGGAGGACGAAAATGACCTTATTGTTAATCCAATGATACAAACACACCTATTGGATTCACAAGATTGGTCAAAAACCCTAATTGGACAAGAATAAGCCTAGGGAGGTCGAAAATGACGTAAATGTTCATCCAATAACATAAACACAAGTATTGGATGCACAAGATTGGTTAGAAACCCTAATTGGAGAAGAATAAACCTAGGGAGGTCGAAAATGACCTAATTGTTCATCCAATGACACAAACACACGTATTGGATGCACAGGATTGGTTAGAAACCCTAATTGGACAAAATTAAGCAAATGGAGGTCGAAATTGACCTAAAAACTCATCCAATGACAGAAACACATCTATTGGATGCACAAGATTTGTTAGAAACCCTAATTGGACAAGAATAAGCCTAGGGAGGACGAAAATGACCTTATTGTGAATCCAATGATACAAACACACCTATTGGATTCACAAGATTGGTCAAAAACCCTAATTGGACAAGAATAAGCCTAGGGAGGTCGAAAATGACGTAAATGGTCATCCAATAACATAAACACAAGTATTGGATGCACAAGATTGGTTAGAAACCCTATTTGGACAAGAATAAGCATAGGGAGGTCGAAAATGACATAAAAACTCATCCAATGACACAAACACACATATTGGATGCACAAGATTTGTTAGAAACCCTAATTGGACAAGAATAAGCCTAGGTAGGAAGAAAATGACCTTATTGTTCATCGAATGACACAAACACACCTATTGGATGCACAAGATCAGTTTGAAACCCTAATTGGACAAGAATAACCCTAGGGAGGTCGAAAATGACCTAATTGTTCATCCAATGACACAAACACATCAACTGGATGCACATGATTTGTTAGAAACCCTAATTGGACAAGAATAAGCCTAGGGAGGACGAAAATGACCTTATTGTTCATCCAATGACACAAACACACCTATTGGACGCACAAGATCAGTTAGAAACCCTAATTGGACAAGAATAAGCCTAGGGAGGTCGAAAATGACCTAAATGTTTATCCAATGACATAAACAAAAGTATTGGATGCATAGGATTGGTTAGAAACCCTAATTGGACAAAATTAAGCAAATGGAGGTCGAAAATGATCTAAAAACTCATCCAATGACACAAACACACCTATTGGATGCACAAGATTTGTTAGAAACCCTAATTGGACAAGAATAAGCCTAGGGAGGACGAAAATGACCTTATTGTTAAACCAATGACACAAACACACCTATTGGATGCACAAGATTGGTCAAAAACCCTAATTGGACAAGAATAAGCCTAGGGAGGTCGAAAATGACGTAAATGTTCATCCAATAACAGAAACACAAGTATTGGATGCACAAGATTGGTTAGAAACCCAAATTGGAGAAGAATAAACCTAGGGAGGTCAAAAATGACCTAAATGTTCATCCAATGATACAAACACACGTATTGGATGCACAAGATTGGTTAGAAACCCTAATTGGACAAGAATAAGCCAAGGGTGGACGAAAATGACCTAAAAGTTCATCCAATGACACAAACACATCAATTGGATGCACAAGATTTGTTAGAAACCCTAATTGGACAAGAATAAGCCTAGGGAGGACGAAAATGACCTAATTGTTCGTCCAATGACACAAACACACCTATTGGATGCACAAGATTGGTCAAAAACCCTAATTGGACAAGAATAAGCCTAGGGAGGTCGAAAATGACGTAAATGTTCATCCAATAACATAAACACAAATATTGGATGCACAAGATTGGTTAGAAACCCTAATTGGAGAAGAATAAACCTAGGGAGGTCGAAAATGACCTAAATGTTCATCCAATGACACAAACACACGTATTGGATGCACAAGATTGGTTAGAAACCCTAATTGGACAAAATTAAGCAAATGGAGGTCGAAATTGACCTAAAAACTCATCCAATGACAGAAACACACCTATTGGATGCACAAGATTTGTTAGAAACCCTAATTGGACAAGAATAAGCCTAGGGAGGACGAAAATGACCTTATTGTTAATCCAATGATACAAACACACCTATTGGATTCACAAGATTGGTCAAAAACCCTAATTGGACAAGAATAAGCCTAGGGAGGTCGAAAATGACGTAAATGTTCATCCAATAACATAAACACAAGTATTGGATGCACAAGATTGGTTAGAAACCCTATTTGGACAAGAATAAGCATAGGGAGGTCGAAAATGACATAAACACTCATCCAATGACACAAACACACATATTGGATGCACAAGATTTGTTAGAAACCCTAATTGGACAAGAATAAGCCTAGGTAGGACGAAAATGACCTTATTGTTCATCGAATGACACAAACACACCTATTGGATGCACAAGATCAGTTTGAAACCCTAATTGGACAAGAATAAGCCTAGGGAGGTCGAAAATGACCTTATTGTTCATCCAATGACACAAACACATCAACTGGATGCACATCATTTGTTAGAAACCCTAATTGGACAAGAATAAGCCTAGGGAGGACGAAAATGACCTTATTGTTCATCCAATGACACAAACACACCTATTGGACGCACAAGATCAGTTAGAAACCCTAATTGGACAAGAATAAGCCTAGGGAGGTCGAAAATGACCTAAATGTTTATCCAATGACACAAACAAAAGTATTGGATGCATAGGATTGGTTAGAAACCCTAATTGGACAAAATTAAGCAAATGGAGGTCGAAAATGACCTAAAAACTCATCCAATGACACAAACACACCTATTGGATGCACAAGATTTGTTAGAAACCCTAATTGGACAAGAATAAGCCTAGGGAGGACGAAAATGACCTTATTGTTAATCCAATGACACAAACACACCTATTGGATTCACAAGATTGGTCAGAAACCCTAATTGGACAAGAATAAGCCTAGGGAGGTCGAAAATGACTTAAATGTTCATCAAATAACATAAACACAAGTATTGGATGCACAAGATTGGTTAGAAACCCTAATTGGACAAGAATAAGCATAGGGAGGTCGAAAATGACAAAAACTCATCCAATGGCACAAACACACATATTGGATGCACAAGATTTGTTAGAAACCCTAATTGGACAAGAATAAGCCTAGGTAGGACGAAAATGACCTTATTGTTCATCGAATGACACAAACACACCTATTGGATGCACAAGATCAGTTCGAAACCCTAATTGGACAAGTATAAGCCTAGGGAGGTCGAAAATGACCTAATTGTTCATCCAATGACACAAACACATCAACTGGATGCACATGATTTGTTAGAAACCCTAATTGGACAAGAATAAGCCTAGGGAGGACGAAAATGACCTTATTGTTCATCCAATGACACAAACATACCTATTGGATGCACAAGATCAGTTAGAAACCCTAATTAGACAAGAATAAGCCTAGGGAGGTCGAAAATGACCTAAATGTTTATCCAATGACACAAACAAAAGTATTGGATGCATAGGATTGGTTAGAAACCCTAATTGGACAAAATTAAGCAAATGGACGTCGAAAATGACCTAAAAACTCATCCAATGACACAAACACACCTATTGGATGCACAAGATTTGTTAGAAACCCTAATTGGACAAGAATAAGCCTAGGGAGGACGAAAATGACCTTATTGTTAATCCAATGACACAAACACACCTATTGGATGCACAAGATTGGTCAAAAACCCTAATTGGACAAGAATAAGCCTAGGGAGGTCGAAAATGACGTAAATGTTCATCCAATAACATAAACACAAGTATTGGATGCACAAGATTGGTTAGAAACCCTAATTGGAGAAGAATAAACCTAGGGAGTTAAAAAATGACCTAAATGTTCATCCGATGACACAAACACACGTATTGGATGCACAAGATTGGTTAGAAACCCTAATTGGACAACAATAAGCCAAGGGTGGACGAAAATGACCTAAAAGTTCATCCAATGACACAAACACATCAATTGGATGCACAAGATTTGATAGAAACCCTAATTGGACAAGAATAAGCCTAGGGAGGACGAAAATGACCTAATTGTTCAACCAATGACACAAACACACCTATTGGATGCACAAGATTGGTCAAAAACCCTAATTGGACAAGAATAAGCCTAGGGAGGTCGAAAATGACGTAAATGTTCATCCAATAACATAAACACAAATATTGGATGCACAAGATTGGTTAGAAACCCTAATTGGAGAAGAATAAACCTAGGGAGGTCGAAAATGACCTAAATGTTCATCCAATGACACAAACACACGTATTGGATGCACAAGATTGGTTAGAAACCCTAATTGGACAAGAATAAGCCTAGGTAGGACAAAAATGACCTTATTGTTCATCGAATGACACAAACACACCTATTGGATGCACAAGATCAGTTAGAAACCCTAATTGGACAAGAATAAGCCTACGGAGTCGAAAATGACCTAAATGTTTATCCAATGACACAAACAAAAGTATTGGATGCATCGGATTGGTTAGAAACCCTAATTGGACAAAATTAAGCAAATGGAGGTCGAAAATGACCTAAAAACTCATCCAATGACACAAACACACCTATTGGATGCACAAGATTTGTTAGAAACCCTAATTGGACAAGAATAAGCCTAGGGAGGACGAAAATGACCTAATTGTTCATCCAATGACACAAACACACCTATTGGATGCACAAGATTGGTTAGAAACCCTAATTGGACAAGAATAAGCCTAGGGAGGTCGAAAATGACCTAAAAGTTCATCCAATGACACAAACACACCTATTGGATGCACAAGATTTGTTAGAAACCCTAATTGGACAAGAATAAGCCTACGGAGAACGAAAATGACATCAATGTTCATTCAATGACACAAACACACCTATTGGATGCACAAGATTGGTTAGAAACCCTAATTGGACAAAATTAAGCAAATGGAGGTCGAAATTGACCTAAAAACTCATCCAATGACAGAAACACACCTATTGGATGCACAAGATTTGTTAGAAACCCTAATTGGACAAGAATAAGCCTAGGGAGGACGAAAATGACCTTATTATTAATCCAATGATACAAACACACCTATTGGATTCACAAGATTGGTCAAAAACCCTAATTGGACAAGAATAAGCCTAGGGAGGTCGAAAGTGACCTAAAAGTTCATCCAATGACACAAACACACCTATTGGATGCACAAGATTTGTTAGAAACCCTAATTGGACAAGAATAAGCCTACGGAGAACGAAAATGACATCAATGTTCATTCAATGACACAAACACACCTATTGGATGCACAAGATTGGTTAGAAACCCTAATTGGACAAAATTAAGCAAATGGAGGTCGAAATTGACCTAAAAACTCATCCAATGACAGAAACACACCTATTGGATGCACAAGATTTGTTAGAAACCCTAATTGGACAAGAATAAGCCTAGGGAGGACGAAAATGACCTAATTGTTCATCCAATGACACAAACACACCTATTGGATGCACAAGATTGGTCAAAAACCCTAATTGGACAAGAATAAGCTTAGGGAGGTCGAAAATGACGTAAATGTTCATCCAATAACATAAACACAAATATTGGATGCACAAGGTTGGTTAGAAACCCTAATTGGAGAAGAATAAACCTAGGGAGGTCGAAAATGACCTAAATGTTCATCCAATGACACAAACACACGTATTGGATGCACAAGATTGGTTAGAAACCCTAATTGGACAAAATTAAGCAAATGGAGGTCGAAATTGACCTAAAAACTCATCCAATGACAGAAACACACCTATTGGATGCACAAGATTTGTTAGAAACCCTAATTGGACAAGAATAAGCCTAGGGAGGACGAAAATGACCTTATTGTTAATCCAATGATACAAACACACCTATTGGATTCACAAGATTGGTCAAAAACCCTAATTGGACAAGAATAAGCCTAGGGAGGTCGAAAATGACGTAAATGTTCATCCAATAACATAAACACAAGTATTGGATGCACAAGATTGGTTAGAAACCCTAATTGGAGAAGAATAAACCTAGGGAGGTCGAAAATGACCTAATTGTTCATCCAATGACACAAACACACGTATTGGATGCACAGGATTGGTTAGAAACCCTAATTGGACAAAATTAAGCAAATGGAGGTCGAAATTGACCTAAAAACTCATCCAATGACAGAAACACATCTATTGGATGCACAAGATTTGTTAGAAACCCTAATTGGACAAGAATAAGCCTAGGGAGGACGAAAATGACCTTATTGTTAATCCAATGATACAAACACACCTATTGGATTCACAAGATTGGTCAAAAACCCTAATTGGACAAGAATAAGCCTAGGGAGGTCGAAAATGACGTAAATGTTCATCCAATAACATAAACACAAGTATTGGATGCACAAGATTGGTTAGAAACCCTATTTGGACAAGAATAAGCATAGGGAGGTCGAAAATGACATAAAAACTCATCCAATGACACAAACACACATATTGGATGCACAAGATTTGTTAGAAACCCTAATTGGACAAGAATAAGCCTAGGTAGGACGAAAATGACCTTATTGTTCATCGAATGACACAAACACACCTATTGGATGCACAAGATCAGTTTGAAACCCTAATTGGACAAGAATAAGCCTAGGGAGGTCGAAAATGACCTTATTGTCCATCCAATGACACAAACACATCAACTGGATGCACATCATTTGTTAGAAACCCTAATTGGACAAGAATAAGCCTAGGGAGGACGAAAATGACCTTATTGTTCATCCAATGACACAAACACACCTATTGGACGCACAAGATCAGTTAGAAACCCTAATTGGACAAGAATAAGCCTAGGGAGGTCGAAAATGACCTAAATGTTTATCCAATGACACAAACAAAAGTATTGGATGCATAGGATTGGTTAGAAACCCTAATTGGACAAAATTAAGCAAATGGAGGTCGAAAATGACCTAAAAACTCATCCAATGACACAAACACACCTATTGGATGCACAAGATTTGTTAGAAACCCTAATTGGACAAGAATAAGCCTAGGGAGGACGAAAATGACATAAAAACTCATCCAATGACACAAACACACATATTGGATGCACAAGATTTGTTAGAAACCATAATTGGACAAGAATAAGACTAGGGAGGACGAAAATGACCTAAAAGTTCATCCAATGACACAAACACATCAACTGGATGCACATGATTTGTTAGAAACCCTAATTGGACAAGAATAAGCCTAGGGAGGACGAAAATGACCTTATTGTTCATCCAATGACACAAACACACCTATTGGATGCACATGATCAGTTAGAAATCCTAATTGGACAAGAATAAGCCTAGGGAGGTCGAAAATGACCTAAATTTTTATCCAATGACACAAACAAAAGTATTGGATGCATAGGATTGGTTAGAAACCCTAATTGGACAAAATTAAGCAAATGGAGGTCGAAAATGACCTAAAAACTCATCCAATGACACAAACACACCTATTGGATGCACAAGATTTGTTAGAAACCCTAATTGGACAAGAATAAGCCTTGGGAGGACGAAAATGACCTTATTGTTAAACCAACGACACAAACACACCTATTGGATGCACAAGATTGGTCAAAAACCCTAATTGGACAAGAATAAGCCTAGGGAGGTCGAAAATGACGTAAATGTTCATCCAATAACATAAACACAAGTATTGGATGCACAAGATTGGTTAGAAACCCTAATTGGAGAAGAATAAACCTAGGGAGGTCAAAAATGACCTAAATGTTCATCCAATGACACAAACACACGTATTGGATGCACAAGATTGGTTAGAAACCCTAATTGGACAAGAATAAGCCAAGGGTGGACGAAAATGATCTAAAAGTTCATCCAATGACACAAACACATCAATTGGATGCACAAGATTTGTTAGAAACCCTAATTGGACAAGAATAAGCCTAGGGAGGACGAAAATGACCTAATTGTTCAACCAATGACACAAACACACCTATTGGATGCACAAGATTGGTCAAAAACCCTAATTGGACAAGAATAAGCCTAGGGAGGTCGAAAATGACGTAATTGTTCATCCAATAACATAAACACAAGTATTGGATGCACAAGATTGGTTAGAAACCCTAATTGGACAAGAATAAGCATAGGGAGGTCGAAAATGACATAAAAACTCATCCAATGACACAAACACACATATTGGATGCACAAGATTTGTTAGAAACCCTAATTGGACAAGAATAAGCCTAGGTAGGACGAAAATGACCTTATTGTTCATCGAATGACACAAACACACCTATTGGATGCACAAGATCAGTTTGAAACCCTAATTGGACAAGAATAAGCCTAGGGAGGTCGAAAATGACCTAATTGTTTATCCAATGACACAAACACATCAACTAGATGCACATGATTTGTTAGAAACCCTAATTGGACAAGAATAAGCCTAGGGAGGACGAAAATGACCTTATTGTTCATCCAATGACACAAACACGCCTATTGGATGCACAAGATCAGTTAGAAACCCTAATTGGACAAGAATAAGCCTAGGGAGGTCGAAAATGACCTAAATGTTTATCCAATGACACAAACAAAAGTATTTGATGCATAGGATTGGTTAGAAACCCTAATTGGACAAAATTAAGCAAATCGAGGTCGAAAATGACCTAAAAACTCATCCAATGACACAAACACACCTATTGGATGCACAAGATTTGTTTGAAACCCTAATTGGACAAAAATAAGCCTAGGGAGGACGAAAATGACATAAAAACTCATCCAATGACACAAACACACATATTGGATGCACAAGATTTGTTAGAAACCATAATTGGACAAGAATAAGACTAGGGAGGACGAAAATGACCTAAAAGTTCATCCAATGACACAAACACATCAACTGGATGCACATGATTTGTTAGAAACCCTAATTGGACAAGAATAAGCCTAGGTAGGACGAAAATGACCTTATTGTTCATCGAATGACACAAACACACCTATTGGATGCACAAGATCAGTTTGAAACCCTAATTGGACAAGAATAAGCCTAGGGAGGTCGAAAATGACCTTATTGTTCATCCAATGACACAAACACATCAACTGGATGCACATCATTTGTTAGAAACCCTAATTGGACAAGAATAAGCCTAGGGAGGACGAAAATGACCTTATTGTTCATCCAATGACACAAACACACCTATTGGACGCACAAGATCAGTTAGAAACCCTAATTGGACAAGAATAAGACTAGGGAGGTCGAAAATGACCTAAATGTTTATCCAATGACACAAACAAAAGTATTTGATGCATAGGATTGGTTAGAAACCCTAATTGGACAAAATTAAGCAAATGGAGGTCGAAAATGACCTAAAAACTCATCCAATGACACAAACACACCTATTGGATGCACAAGATTTGTTTGAAACCCTAATTGGACAAGAATAAGCCTAGGGAGGACGAAAATGACATAAAAACTCATCCAATGACACAAACACACATATTGGATGCACAAGATTTGTTAGAAACCATAATTGGACAAGAATAAGACTAGGGAGGACGAAAATGACCTAAAAGTTCATCCAATGACACAAACACATCAACTGGATGCACATGATTTGTTAGAAACCCTAATTGGACAAGAATAAGCCTAGGGAGGACGAAAATGACCTTATTGTTCATCCAATGACACAAACACACCTATTGGATGCACATGATCAGTTAGAAATCCTAATTGGACAAGAATAAGCCTAGGGAGGTCGAAAATGACCTAAATTTTTATCCAATGACACAAACAAAAGTATTGGATGCATAGGATTGGTTAGAAACCCTAATTGGACAAAATTAAGCAAATGGAGGTCGAAAATGACCTAAAAACTCATCCAATGACACAAACACACCTATTGGATGCACAAGATTTGTTAGAAACCCTAATTGGACAAGAATAAGCCTTGGGAGGACGAAAATGACCTTATTGTTAAACCAACGACACAAACACACCTATTGGATGCACAAGATTGGTCAAAAACCCTAATTGGACAAGAATAAGCCTAGGGAGGTCGAAAATGACGTAAATGTTCATCCAATAACATAAACACAAGTATTGGATGCACAAGATTGGTTAGAAACCCTAATTGGAGAAGAATAAACCTAGGGAGGTCAAAAATGACCTAAATGTTCATCCAATGACACAAACACACGTATTGGATGCACAAGATTGGTTAGAAACCCTAATTGGACAAGAATAAGCCAAGGGTGGACGAAAATGATCTAAAAGTTCATCCAATGACACAAACACATCAATTGGATGCACAAGATTTGTTAGAAACCCTAATTGGACAAGAATAAGCCTAGGGAGGACGAAAATGACCTAATTGTTCAACCAATGACACAAACACACCTATTGGATGCACAAGATTGGTCAAAAACCCTAATTGGACAAGAATAAGCCTAGGGAGGTCGAAAATGACGTAATTGTTCATCCAATAACATAAACACAAGTATTGGATGCACAAGATTGGTTAGAAACCCTAATTGGACAAGAATAAGCATAGGGAGGTCGAAAATGACATAAAAACTCATCCAATGACACAAACACACATATTGGATGCACAAGATTTGTTAGAAACCGTAATTGGACAAGAATAAGACTAGGGAGGACGTAAATGACCTAAAAGATCATCCAATGACACAAACACATCAACTGGATGCACATGATTTGTTAGAAACCCTAATTGGACAAGAATAAGCCTAGGGAGGACGAAAATGACCTTATTGTTCATCCAATGACACAAACACACCTATTGGATGCACAAGATCAGTTAGAAATCCTAATTGGACAAGAATAAGCCTAGGGAGGTCGAAAATGACCTAAATGTTTATCCAATGACACAAACAAAAGTATTGGATGCATAGGATTGGTTAGAAACCCTAATTGGACAAAATTAAGCAAATGGAGGTCGAAAATGACCTAAAAACTCATCCAATGACACAAACACACCTATTGGATGCACAAGATTTGTTAGAAACCCTAATTGGACAAGAATAAGCCTAGGGAGGACGAAAATGACCTTATTGTTAATCCAATGACACAAACACACCTATTGGATGCACAAGATTGGTCAGAAACCCTAATTGGACAAGAATAAGCCTAGGGAGGTCGAAAATAACTTAAATGTTCATCCAATAACATAAACACAAGTATTGGATGCACAAGATTGGTTAGAAACCCTAATTGGACAAGAATAAGCATAGGGAGGTCGAGAATGACATAAAAACTCATCCAATGGCACAAACACACATATTGGATGCACAAGATTTGTTAGAAACCCTAATTGGACAAGAATAAGACTAGGGAGGACGAAAATGACCTAAAAGTTCATTAAATGACACAAACACATCAACTGGATGCACATGATTTGTTAGAAACCCTAATTGGACAAGAATAAGCCTAGGGAGGACGAAAATGACGTAAATGTTTATCCAATAACATAAACACAAATATTGGATGCACAAGATTGGTTAGAAACCCTAATTGGACAAAATTAAGCAAATGGAGGTCGAAAATGACATAAAAACTCATCCAATGACACAAACACACCTATTGGATGCACAAGATTTGTTAGAAACCCAAATTGGACAAGAATAAGCCTAGGTAGGACGAAAATGACCTTATTGTTCATCGAATGACACAAACACACCTATTGGATGCACAAGATTAGTTTGAAACCCTAATTGGACAAGAATAAGCCTAGGGAGGTCGAAAATGACCTTATTGTTCATCCAATGACACAAACACATCAACTGGATGCACATCATTTGTTAGAAACCCTAATTGGACAAGAATAAGCCTAGGGAGGACGAAAATGACCTTATTGTTCATCCAATGACACAAACACACCTATTGGATGCACAAGATCAGTTAGAAACCCTCATTGGACCAGAATAAGCCTAGGGAGGTCGAAAATGACCTAAATGTTTATCCAATGACACAAACAAAAGTATTGGATGCATAGGATTGGTTAGAAACCCTAATTGGACAAAATTAAGAAAATGGAGGTCGAAAATGACCTAAAAACTCATCCAATAATACAAACACACCTATTGGATGCACAAGATTTGTTAGAAACCCTAATTGGACAAGAATAAGCCTAGGGAGGACGAAAATGACGTTATTGTTAATCCAATGACAGAAACACACCTATTGGATGCACAAGATTGGTCAGAAACCCTAATTGGACAAGAATAAGCCTAGGGAGGTCGAAAATGACTTAAATGTTCATCCAATAACATAAACACAAGTATTGGATGCACAAGATTGGTTAGAACCGTAATTGGACAAGAATAAGCATAGGGAGATCGAAAATGACATAAAAACTCATCCAATGACACAAACACACATATTGGTTGCACAAGATTTGTTACAAACCCTAATTGGACAAGAATAAGACTAGGGAGGACGAAAATGACCTAAAAGTTCATCCAATAACAGAAACACATCAACTGGATGCACATGATTTGTTAGAAACCCTAATTGGACAAGAATAAGCCTAGGGAGGACGAAAAAGACCTTATTGTTCATCCAATGACACAAACACACCTATTGGATGCACAAGATCAGTTAGAAACCCTAATTGGACAAGAATAACCCTAGGGAGGTCGAAAATCACCTAAATGTTTATCCAATGACACAAACAAAAGTATTGGATGCATAGGATTGGTTAGAAACCCTAATTGGACAAAATTATGCAAATGGAGGTCGAAAATGACCTAAAAACTCATCCAATGACACAAACACACCTATTGGATGCACAAGATTTATTAGAAACCCTAATTGGACAAGAATAAGCCTAGGCAGGACGAAAATGACCTTATTGTTAATCCAATGACACAAACACACCTATTGGATTCACAAGATTGGTCAGAAACCCTAATTGGACAAGAATAATCCTAGGGAGGTCAAAAATGACTTAAATGTTCATCCAATAACATAAACACAAGTATTGGATGCACAAGATTGGTTAGAAACCCTAATTGGACAAGAATAAGCATAGGGAGGTCGAAAATGACATAAAATATCATCCAATGGCACAAACACAAATATTGGATGCACAAGATTTGTTAGAAACCCTAATTGGACAAGAATAAAACTAGGGAGGACAAAAATTTCCTAAAAGTTCATCCAATGACACAAACACATCAACTGGATGCACATGATTTGTTAGAAACCCTAATTGGACAAGAATAAGCCTAGGGAGGACGAAAATGACGTAAATGTTCGTCCAATAACATAAACACAAGTATTGGATGCACAAGATTGGTTAGAAACCCTAATTGGACAAGAATAAGCATAGGGAGGTCGAAAATGACATAAAAACTCATCCAATGACACAAACACACCTATTGGATGCACAAGATTTGTTAGAAACCCTAATTGGACAAGAATAAGCCTAGGTAGGACGAAAATGACCTTATTGTTCATCGAATGACACAAACACACCTATTGGATGCACAAGATCAGTTTGAAACCCTAATTGGACAAGAATAAGCCTAGGGAGGTCGAAAATGACCTAATTGTTTATCCAATGACACAAACACATCAACTAGATGCACATGATTTGTTAGAAACCCTAATTGGACAAGAATAAGCCTAGGGAGGACGAAAATGACCTTATTGTTCATCCAATGACACAAACACGCCTATTGGATGCACAAGATCAGTTAGAAACCCTAATTGGACAAGAATAAGCCTAGGGAGGTCGAAAATGACCTAAATGTTTATCCAATGACACAAACAAAAGTATTGGATGCATAGGATTGGTTAGAAACCCTAATTGGACAAAATTAAGCAAATGGAGGTCGAAAATGACCTAAAAACTCATCCAATGACACAAACACACCTATTGGATGCACAAGATTTGTTAGAAACCCTAATTGGACAAGAATAAGCCTAGGGAGGACGAAAATGACCTTATTGTTAATCCAATGACACAAACACACCTATTGGATTCACAAGATTGGTCAGAAACCCTAATTGGACAAGAATAAGCCTAGGGAGGTCGAAAATGACTTAAATGTTCATCAAATAACATAAACACAAGTATTGGATGCACAAGATTGGTTAGAAACCCTAATTGGACAAGAATAAGCATAGGGAGGTCGAAAATGACAAAAACTCATCCAATGGCACAAACACACATATTGGATGCACAAGATTTGTTAGAAACCCTAATTGGACAAGAATAAGCCTAGGTAGGACGAAAATGACCTTATTGTTCATCGAATGACACAAACACACCTATTGGATGCACAAGATCAGTTCGAAACCCTAATTGGACAAGTATAAGCCTAGGGAGGTCGAAAATGACCTAATTGTTCATCCAATGACACAAACACATCAACTGGATGCACATGATTTGTTAGAAACCCTAATTGGACAAGAATAAGCCTAGGGAGGACGAAAATGACCTTATTGTTCATCCAATGACACAAACACACCTATTGGATGCACAAGATCAGTTAGAAACCCTAATTGGACAAGAATAAGCCTAGGGAGGTCGAAAATGACCTAAATGTTTATCCAATGACACAAACAAAAGTATTGGATGCATAGGATTGGTTAGAAACCCTAATTGGACAAAAATAAGCAAATGGAGGTCGAAAATGACATAAAAACTCATCCAATGACACAAACACACCTATTGGATGCACAAGATTTGTTAGAAACCCTAATTGGACAAGAATAAGCCTAGGGAGGACGAAAATGACCTTATTGTTAATCCAATGATACAAACACACCTATTGGATTCACAAGATTGGTCAAAAACCCTAATTGGACAAGAATAAGCCTAGGGAGGTCGAAAATGACGTAAATGTTCATCCAATAACATAAACACAAGTATTGGATGCACAAGATTGGTTAGAAACCCTATTTGGACAAGAATAAGCATAGGGAGGTCGAAAATGACATAAAAACTCATCCAATGACACAAACACACATATTGGATGCACAAGATTTGTTAGAAACCCTAATTGGACAAGAATAAGCCTAGGTAGGACGAAAATGACCTTATTGTTCATCGAATGACACAAACACACCTATTGGATGCACAAGATCAGTTAGAAACCCTAATTGGACAAGAATAAGCCTAGGGAGGTCGAAAATGACCTAAATGTTTATCCAATGACACAAACAAAAGTATTGGATGCATAGGATTGGTTAGAAACCCTAATTGGACAAAATTAAGCAAATGGAGGTCGAAAATGACCTAAAAACTCATCCAATGACACAAACACACCTATTGGATGCACAAGATTTGTTAGAAACCCTAATTGGACAAGAATAAGCCTAGGGAGGACGAAAATGACATAAAAACTCATCCAATGACACAAACACACATATTGGATGCACAAGATTTGTTAGAAACCATAATTGGACAAGAATAAGACTAGGGAGGACGAAAATGACCTGAAAGTTCATCCAATGACACAAACACATCAACTGGATGCACATGATTTGTTAGAAACCCTAATTGGACAAGAATAAGCCTAGGGAGGACGAAAATGACCTTATTGTTAATCCAATGACACAAACACACCTATTGGATTCACAAGATTGGTCAGAAACCCTAATTGGACAAGAATAAGCCTAGGGAGGTCGAAAATGACTTAAATGTTCATCCAATAACATAAACACAAGTATTGGATGCACAAGATTGGTTAGAAACCCTAATTGGACAAGAATAAGCATAGGGAGGTCGAAAATGACATAAAAACTCATCCAATGACACAAACACACCTATTGGATGCACAAGATTTGTTAGAAACCCTAATTGGACAAGAATAAGCCTAAGTAGGACGAAAATGACCTTATTGTTCATCGAATGACACAAACACACCTATTGGATGCACAAGATCAGTTTGAAACCCTAATTGGACAAGAATAAGCCTAGGGAGGTCGAAAATGACCTAATTGTTCATCCAATGACACAAACACATCAACTGGATGCACATGATTTGTTAGAAACCCTAATTGGACAAGAATAAGCCTAGGGAGGACGAAATTGACCTTATTGTTCATCCAATGACACAAACATACCTATTGGATGCACAAGATCAGTTAGAAACCCTAATTGGACAAGAATAAGCCTAGGGAGGTCGAAAATGACCTAAATGTTTATCCAATGACACAAACAAAAGTATTGGATGCATAGGATTGGTTAGAAACCCTAATTGGACAAAATTAAGCAAATGGAGGTCGAAAATGACCTAAAAACTCATCCAATGACACAAACACACCTATTGGATGCACAAGATTTGTTAGAAACCCTAATTGGACAAGAATAAGCCTAGGGAGGACGAAAATGACCTTATTGTTAATCCAATGACACAAACACAGCTATTGGATGCACAAGATTGGTCAGAAACCCTAATTGGACAAGAATAAGCCTAGGGAGGTCGAAAATAACTTAAATGTTCATCCAATAACATAAACACAAGTATTGGATGCACAAGATTGGTTAGAAACCCTAATTGGACAAGAATAAGCATAGGGAGGTCGAGAATGACATAAAAACTCATCCAATGGCACAAACACACATATTGGATGCACAAGATTTGTTAGAAACCCTAATTGGACAAGAATAAGACTAGGGAGGACGAAAATGACCTAAAAGTTCATTAAATGACACAAACACATCAACTGGATGCACATGATTTGTTAGAAACCCTAATTGGACAAGAATAAGCCTAGGGAGGACGAAAATGACGTAAATGTTTATCCAATAATATAAACACAAATATTGGATGCACAAGATTGGTTAGAAACCCTAATTGGACAAAATTAAGCAAATGGAGGTCGAAAATGACATAAAAACTCATCCAATGACACAAACACACCTATTGGATGCACAAGATTTGTTAGAAACCCAAATTGGACAAGAATAAGCCTAGGTAGGACGAAAATGACCTTATTGTTCATCGAATGACACAAACACACCTATTGGATGCAAAAGATCAGTTTGAAACCCTAATTGGACAAGAATAAGCCTAGGGAGGTCGAAAATGACCTTATTGTTCATCCAATGACACAAACACATCAACTGGATGCACATCATTTGTTAGAAACCCTAATTGGACAAGAATAAGCCTAGGGAGGACGAAAATGACCTTATTGTTCATCCAATGACACAAACACACCTATTGGATGCACAAGATCAGTTAGAAACCCTCATTGGACCAGAATAAGCCTAGGGAGGTCGAAAATGACCTAAATGTTTATCCAATGACACAAACAAAAGTATTGGATGCATAGGATTGGTTAGAAACCCTAATTGGACAAAATTAAGAAAATGGAGGTCGAAAATGACCTGAAAACTCATCCAATAATACAAACACACCTATTGGATGCACAAGATTTGTTAGAAACCCTAATTGGACAAGAATAAGCCTAGGGAGGACGAAAATGACGTTATTGTTAATCCAATGACAGAAACACACCTATTGGATGCACAAGATTGGTCAGAAACCCTAATTGGACAAGAATAAGCCTAGGGAGGTCGAAAATGACTTAAATGTTCATCCAATAACATAAACACAAGTATTGGATGCACAAGATTGGTTAGAAACCGTAATTGGACAAGAATAAGCATAGGGAGGTCGAAAATGACATAAAAACTCATCCAATGACACAAACACACATATTGGTTGCACAAGATTTGTTACAAACCCTAATTGGAAAAGAATAAGACTAGGGAGGACGAAAATGACCTAAAAGTTCATCCAATAACAGAAACACATCAACTGGATGCACATGATTTGTTAGAAACCCTAATTGGACAAGAATAAGCCTAGGGAGGACGAAAAAGACCTTATTGTTCATCCAATGACACAAACACACCTATTGGATGCACAAGATCAGTTAGAAATCCTAATTGGACAAGAATAAGCCTAGGGAGGTCGAAAATGACCTAAATGTTTATCCAATGACACAAACAAAAGTATTGGATGCATAGGATTGGTTAAAAACCCTAATTGGACAAAATTAAGCAAATGGATGTCGAAAATGACCTAAAAACTCATCCAATGACACAAACACACCTATTGGATGGACAAGATTTGTTAGAAACCCTAATTGGACAAGAATAAGCCTAGGGAGGACGAAAATGACCTAATTGTTCATCCAATGACACAAACACACCTATTGGATGCACAAGATCAGTTAGAAACCCTAATTGGACAAGAATAAGCCTAGGGAGGTCGAAAATGACCAAAATGTTTATCCAATGACACAAACAAAAGTATTGGATGCATAGGATTGGTTAGAAACCCTAATTGGACAAAATTAAGCAAATGGAGGTCGAAAATGACATAAAAACTCATCCAATGACACAAACACACATATTGGATGCACAAGATTTGTTAGAAACCCTAATTGGACAAGAATAAGCCTTGGTAGGACGAAAATGACCTTATTGTTCATCGAATGACACAAACACACCTATTGGATGCACAAGATCAGTTTGAAACCCTAATTGGACAAGAATAAGCCTAGGGAGGTCGAAAATGACCTAATTGTTCATCTAATGACACAAACACATCAACTGGATGCACATGATTTGTTAGAAACCTAATTGGACAAGAATAAGCCTAGGGAGGACGAAAATGACCTTATTGTTCATCCAATGACACAAACACACCTATTGGATGCACAAGATCAGTTAGAAACCCTAATTGGACAAGAATAACCCTAGGGAGGTCGAAAATCACCTAAATGTTTATCCAATGACACAAACAAAAGTATTGGATGCATAGGATTGGTTAGAAACCCTAATTGGACAAAATTATGCAAATGGAGGTCGAAAATGACCTAAAAACTCATCCAATGACACAAACACACCTATTGGATGCACAAGATTTATTAGAAACCCTAATTGGACAAGAATAAGCCTAGGCAGGACGAAAATGACCTTATTGTTAATCCAATGACACAAACACACCTATTGGATTCACAAGATTGGTCAGAAACCCTAATTGGACAAGAATAATCCTAGGGAGGTCAAAAATGACTTAAATGTTCATCCAATAACATAAACACAAGTATTGGATGCACAAGATTGGTTAGAAACCCTAATTGGACAAGAATAAGCATAGGGAGGTCGAAAATGACATAAAATATCATCCAATGGCACAAACACACATATTGGATGCACAAGATTTGTTAGAAACCCTAATTGGACAAGAATAAAACTAGGGAGGACAAAAATTTCCTAAAAGTTCATCCAATGACACAAACACATCAACTGGATGCACATGATTTGTTAGAAACCCTAATTGGACAAGAATAAGCCTAGGGAGGACGAAAATGACGTAAATGTTCGTCCAATAACATAAACACAAGTATTGGATGCACAAGATTGGTTAGAAACCCTAATTGGACAAGAATAAGCATAGGGAGGTCGAAAATGACCTAAAAACTCATCCAATGACACAAACACACCTATTGGATGCACAAGATTTGATAGAAACCCTAATTGGACAAGAATAAGCCTAGGGAGGACGAAAATGACCTTATTGTTAATCCAATGACACAAACACACCTATTGGATTCACAAGATTGGTCAGAAACCCTAATTGGACAAGAATAAGCCTAGGGAGGTCGAAAATAACTTAAATGTTCATCCAATAACATAAACACAAGTATTGGATGCACAAGATTGGTTAGAAACCCTAATTGGACAAGAATAAGCATAGGGAGGTTGAGAATGACATAAAAACTCATCCAATGGCACAAACACACATATTGGATGCACAAGATTTGTTAGAAACCCTAATTGGACAAGAATAAGACTAGGGAGGACGAAAATGACCTAAAAGTTCATTAAATGACACAAACACATCAACTGGATGCACATGATTTGTTAGAAACCCTAATTGGACAAGAATAAGCCTAGGGAGGACGAAAATGACGTAAATGTTCGTCCAATAACATAAACACAAGTATTGGATGCACAAGATTGGTTAGAAACCCTAATTGGAAAAGAATAAGCATAGGGAGGTCGAAAATGACATAAAAACTCATCCAATGACACAAACACACATATTGGATGCACAAGATTTGTTAGAAACCCTAATTGGACAAGAATAAGCCTTGGTAGGACGAAAATGACCTTATTGTTCATCGAATGACACAAACACACCTATTGGATGCACAAGATCAGTTTGAAACCCTAATTGGACAAGAATAAGCCTAGGGAGGTCGAAAATGACCTAATTGTTCATCCAATGACACAAACACATCAACTGGATGCACATGATTTGTTAGAAACCCTAATTGGACAAGAATAAGCCTAGGGAGGACGAAAATGACCTTATTGTTCATCCAATGACACAAACACACCTATTGGATGCACAAGATCAGTTAGAAACCCTAATTGGACAAGAATAAGCCTAGGGAGGTCGAAAATCACCTAAATGTTTATCCAATGACACAAACAAAAGTATTGGATGCATAGGATTGGTTAGAAACCCTAATTGGACAAAATTAAGCAAATGGAGGTCGAAAATGACCTAAAAACTCATCCAATGACACAAACACACCTATTGGATGCACAAGATTTATTAGAAACCCTAATTGGACAAGAATAAGCCTAGGGAGGACGAAAATGACCTTATTGTTAATCCAATGACACAAACACACCTATTGGATTCACAAGATTGGTCAGAAACCCTAATTGGACAAGAATAAGCCTAGGGAGGTCGAAAATGACTTAAATGTTCATCCAATAACATAAACACAAGTATTGGATGCACAAGATTGGTTAGAAACCCTAATTGGACAAGAATAAGCATAGGGAGGTCGAAAATGACATAAAAACTCATCCAATGACACAAACACACATATTGGATGCACAAGATTTGTTAGAAACCCTAATTAGACAAGAATAAGACTAGGGAGGACGAAAATGACCTAAAAGTTCAACCAATGACACAAACACATCAACTGGATGCACATGATTTGTAAGAAACCCTAATTGGACAAGAATAAGCCTAGGGAGGACGAAAATGACCTTATTGTTCATCCAATGACAAAAACACACCTATTGGATGCACAAGATCAGTTAGAAATCCTAATTGGACAAGAATAGGCCTAGGGAGGTCGAAAATGACCTAAATGTTTATCCAATGACACAAACAAAAGTATTGGATGCATAGGATTGGTTAGAAACCCTAATTGGACAAAATTAAGCAAATGGAGGTCGAAAATGACATAAAAACTCATCCAATGACACAAACACACCTATTGGATGCACAAGATTTGTTAGAAACCCTAATTGGACAAGAATAAGCCTAGGTAGGACGAAAATGACGTTATTGTTCATCGAATGACACAAACACACCTATTGGATGCACAAGATCAGTTTGAAACCCTAATTGGACAAGAATAAGCCTAGGGTGGACGAAAATGACCTTATTGTTCATCCAATGACAAAAACACACCTATTGGATGCACAAGATCAGTTAGTAATCCTAATTGGACAAGAATAAGCCTTGGGAGGTCGAAAATGACCTAAATGTTTATCCAATGACACAAACAAAAGTATTGGATGCATAGGATTGGTTAGAAACCCTAATTGGACAAAATTAAGCAAATGGAGGTCGAAAATGACATAAAAACTCATCCAATGACACAAACACACCTATTGGATGCACAAGATTTGTTAGAAACCCTAATTGGACAAGAATAAGCCTAGGGAGGACGAAAATGACCTTATTGTTAATCCAATGACACAAATACACCTATTGGATGCACAAGATTGGTCAGAAACCCTAATTGGACAAGAATAAGCCTAGGGAGGTCGAAAATGACTTAAATGTTCATCCAATAACATAAACACAAGTATTAGATGCACAAGATTGGTTAGAAACCCTAATTGGACAAGAATAAGCATAGGGAGGTCGAAAATGACATAAAAACTCATCCAATGGCACAAACACACATATTGGATGCACAAGATTTGTTAGAAACCCTAATTGGACAAGAATAAGACTAGTGAGGACGTAAATGACCTAATTGTTCATCCAATGACACAAACACACCTATTGGATGCACAAGATTGGTCAGAAACCCTAATTGGACAAGAATAAGGCTAGGGAGGTCGAAAATGACGTAAATGTTCATCCAATAACATAAACACAAGTATTGGATGCACAAGATTGGTTAGAAACCCTAATTGGACAAGAATAAGCATAGGGAGGTCGAAAATGACATAAAAACTCATCCAATGACACAAACACACATATTGGATGCACAAGATTTGTTAGAAACCCTAATTGGACAAGAATAAGCCTAGGTAGGAAGAAAATGACCTTATTGTTCATCGAATGACACAAACACACCTATTGGATGCACAAGATCAGTTTGAATCCCTAATTGGACAAGAATAAGCCTAGGGAGGACGAAAATGACCTTATTGTTCATCCAATGACAAAAACACACCTATTGGATGCACAAGATCAGTTAGAAATCCTAATTGGACAAGAATAAGCCTAGGGAGGTCGAAAATGACCTAAATGTTTATCCAATGACACAAACAAAAGTATTGGATGCATAGGATTGGTTAGAAACCCTAATTGGACAAAATTAAGCAAATGGAGGTCGAAAATGACATAAAAACTCATCCAATGACACAAACACACCTATTGGATGCACAAGATTTGTTAGAAACCCTAATTGGACAAGAATAAGCCTAGGTAGGACGAAAATGACCTTATTGTTCATCGAATGACACAAACACACCTATTGGATGCACAAGATCAGTTTGAAACCCTAATTGGACAACAATAAGCCTTGGGAGGATGAAAATGACCTTATTGTTCATCCAATGACAAAAACACACCTATTGGATGCACAAGATCAGTTAGAAATCCTAATTGGACAAGAATAAGCCTAGGGAGGTCGAAAATGACCTAAATGTTTATCCAATGACACAAACAAAAGTATTGGATGCATAGGATTGGTTAGAAACCCTAATTGGACAAAATTAAGCAAATGGAGGTCGAAAATGACATAAAAACTCATCCAATGACACAAACACACCTATTGGATGCACAAGATCAGTTTGAAACCCTAATTGGACAAGAATAAGCCTAGGGAGGTCGAAAATGACGTAATTGTTCATCCAATAACATAAACACAAGTATTGGATGCACAAGATTGGTTAGAAACCCTAATTGGACAAGAATAAGCATAGGGAGGTCGAAAATGACATAAAAATTCATCCAATGACACAAACACACATATTGGATGCACAAGATTTGTTAGAAACCCTAATTGGACAAGAATAAGCCTAGGTAGGACGAAAATGACCTTATTGTTCATCGAATGACACAAACACACCTATTGGATGCACAAGATCAGTTTGAAACCCTAATTGGACAAGAATAAGCCTAGGGAGGACGAAAATGACCTTATTGTTCATCCAATGACAAAAACACACCTATTGGATGCACAAGATCAGTTAGAAATCCTAATTGGACAAGAATAAGCCTAGGGAGGTCGAAAATGACCTAAATGTTTATCCAATGACACAAACAAAAGTATTGGATGCATAGGATTGGTTAGAAACCCTAATTTGACAAAATTAAGCAAATGGAGGTCGAAAATGACATAAAAACTCATCCAATGACACAAACACACCTATTGGATGCACAAGATTTGTTAGAAACCCTAATTGGACAAGAATAAGCCTAGGTAGGACGAAAATGACCTTATTGTTCATCGAATGACACAAACACACCTATTGGATGCACAAGATCAGTTTGAAACCCTAATTGGACAAGAATAAGCCTAGGGAGGTCGAAAATGACGTAATTGTTCATCCAATAACATAAACACAAGTATTGGATGCACAAGATTGGTTAGAAACCCTAATTGGACAAGAATAAGCATAGGGAGGTCGAAAATGACATAAAAACTCATCCAATGACACAAACACACATATTGGATGCACAAGATTTGTTAGAAACCCTAATTGGACAAGAATAAGCCTAAGTAGGACGAAAATGACCTTATTGTTCATCGAATGACACAAACACACCTATTGGATGCACAAGATCAGTTAGAAACCCTAATTGGACAAGAATAAGCCTAGGGAGGTCGAAAATGACCTAATTGTTCATCCAATGACACAAACACATCAACTGGATGCACATGATTTGTTAGAAACCCTAATTGGACAAGAATAAGCCTAGGGAGGACGAAAATGACCTTATTGTTCATCCAATGACAGAAACATACCTATTGGATGCACAAGATCAGTTAGAAACCCTAATTAGACAAGAATAAGCCTAGGGAGGTCGAAAATGACCTAAATGTTTATCCAATGACACAAACAAAAGTATTGGATGCATAGGATTGGTTAGAAACCCTAATTGGACAAAATTAAGCAAATGGACGTCGAAAATGACCTAAAAACTCATCCAATGACGCAAACACACCTATTGGATGCACAAGATTTGTTAGAAACCCTAATTGTACAAGAATAAGCCTAGGGAGGACGAAAATGACCTTATTGTTAATCCAATGACACAAACACACCTATTGGATTCACAAGATTGGTCAGAAACCCTAATTGGACAAGAATAAGCCTAGGGAGGTCGAAAATGACTTAAATGTTCATCCAATAACATAAACACAAGTATTGGATGCACAAGATTGGTTAGAAACCCTAATTGGACAAGAATAAGCATAGGGAGGTCGAAAATGACATAAAAACTCATCCAATGGCACAAACACACATATTGGATGCACAAGATTTGTTAGAAACCCTAATTGGACAAGAATAAAACTAGGGAGGACGAAAATTTCCTAAAAGTTCATCCAATGACACAAACACATCAACTGGATGCACATGATTTATTAGAAACCCTAATTGGACAAGAATAAGCCTAGGGAGGACGAAAATGACGTAAATGTTCGTCCAATAACATAAACACAAGTATTGGATGCACAAGATTGGTTAGAAACCCTAATTGGACAAGAATAAGCATAGGGAGGTCGAAAATGACATAAAAACTCATCCAATGACACAAACACACATATTGGATGCACAAGATTTGTTAGAAACGCTAATTGGACAAGAATAAGCCTTGGTAGGACGAAAATGACCTCATTGTTCATCGAATGACACAAACACACCTATTGGATGCACAAGATCAGTTTGAAACCCTAATTGGACAAGAATAAGCCTAGGGAGGTCGAAAATGACCTAATTGTTCATCCAATGACACAAACACATCAACTGGATGCACATGATTTGTTAGAAACCCTAATTGGACAAGAATAAGCCTAGGGAGGACGAAAATGACCTTATTGTTCATCCAATGACACAAACATACCTATTGGATGCACAAGATCAGTTAGAAACCCTAATTAGACAAGAATAAGCCTAGGGAGGTCGAAAATGACCTAAATGTTTATCCAATGACACAAACAAAAGTATTGGATGCATAGGATTGGTTAGAAACCCTAATTGGACAAAATTAAGCAAATGGACGTCGAAAATGACCTAAAAACTCATCCAATGACACAAACACACCTATTGGATGCACAAGATTTGTTAGAAACCCTAATTGGACAAGAATAAGCCTAGGGAGGACGAAAATGACCTTATTGTTAATCCAATGACACAAACACACCTATTGGATGCACAAGATTGGTCAAAAACCCTAATTGGACAAGAATAAGCCTAGGGAGGTCGAAAATGACGTAAATGTTCATCCAATAACATAAACACAAGTATTGGATGCACAAGATTGGTTAGAAACCCTAATTGGAAAAGAATAAGCGTAGGGAGGTCGAAAATGACATAAAAACTCATCCAATGACACAAACACACATATTGGATGTACAAGATTTGTTAGAAACCCTAATTGGACAAGAATAAGCCTAGGTAGGACAAAAATGACCTTATTGTTCATCGAATGACACAAACACACCTATTGGATGCACAAGATCAGTTAGAAACCCTAATTGGACAAGAATAAGCCTACGGAGTCGAAAATGACCTAAATGTTTATCCAATGACACAAACAAAAGTATTGGATGCATCGGATTGGTTAGAAACCCTAATTGGACAAAATTAAGCAAATGGAGGTCGAAAATGACCTAAAAACTCATCCAATGACACAAACACACCTATTGGATGCACAAGATTTGTTAGAAACCCTAATTGGACAAGAATAAGCCTAGGGAGGACGAAAATGACCTTATTGTTAATCCAATGACACAAAGACACCTATTGGATGCACAAGATTGGTCAGAAACCCTAATTGGACAAGAATAAGCCTAGGGATGACCAAAATGACTTAAATGTTCATCCAATAACATAAACACAAGTATTGGATGCACAAGATTGGTTAGAAACCCTAATTGGACAAGAATAAGCATAGGGAGGTCGAAAATGACATAAAAACTCATCCAATGACACAAACACACATATTGGATGCACAAGATTTGTTAGAAACCGTAATTGGACAAGAATAAGACTAGGGAGGACGTAAATGACCTAAAAGATCATCCAATGACACAAACACATCAACTGGATGCACATGATTTGTTAGAAACCCTAATTGGACAAGAATAAGCCTAGGGAGGACGAAAATGACCTTATTGTTCATCCAATGACACAAACACACCTATTGGATGCACAAGATCAGTTAGAAATCCTAATTGGACAAGAATAAGCCTAGGGAGGTCGAAAATGACCTAAATGTTTATCCAATGACACAAACAAAAGTATTGGATGCATAGGATTGGTTAGAAACCCTAATTGGACAAAATTAAGCAAATGGAGGTCGAAAATGACATAAAAACTCATCCAATGACACAAACACACCTATTGGATGCACAAGATTTGTTAGAAACCCTAATTGGACAAGAATAAGCCTAGGTAGGACGAAAATGACATTATTGTTCATCGAATGACACAAACACACCTATTGGATGCACAAGATCAGTTTGAAACCCTAATTGGACAAGAATAAGCCTAGGGAGGTCGAAAATGACCTAATTGTTCATCCAATGACACAAACATACCTATTGGATGCACAAGATCAGTTAGAAACCCTAATTAGACAAGAATAAGCCTAGGGAGGTCGAAAATGACCTAAATGTTTATCCAATGACACAAACAAAAGTATTGGATGCATAGGATTGGTTAGAAACCCTAATTGGACAAAATTAAGCAAATGGAGGTCGAAAATGACATAAAAACTCATCCAATGACACAAACACACCTATTGGATGCACAAGATTTGTTAGAAACCCTAATTGGACAAGAATAAGCCTAGGTAGGACGAAAATGACCTTATTGTTCATCGAATGACACAAACACACCTATTGGATGCACAAGATCAGTTTGAAACCCTAATTGGACAAGAATAAGCCTAGGGAGGTCGAAAATGACGTAATTGTTCATCCAATAACATAAACACAAGTATTGGATGCACAAGATTGGTTAGAAACCCTAATTGGACAAGAATAAGCATAGGGAGGTCGAAAATGACATAAAAACTCATCCAATGACACAAACACACATATTGGATGCACAAGATTTGTTAGAAACCCTAATTGGACAAGAATAAGCCTAAGTAGGACGAAAATGACCTTATTGTTCATCGAATGACACAAACACACCTATTGGATGCACAAGATCAGTTAGAAACCCTAATTGGACAAGAATAAGCCTAGGGAGGTCGAAAATGACCTAATTGTTCATCCAATGACACAAACACATCAACTGGATGCACATGATTTGTTAGAAACCCTAATTGGACAAGAATAAGCCTAGGGAGGACGAAAATGACCTTATTGTTCATCCAATGACACAAACACACCTATTGGATGCACAAGATTGGTTAGAAACCCTAATTGGACAAGAATAAGCATAGGGAGGTCGAAAATGACATAAAAACTCATCCAATGACACAAACACACATATTGGATGCACAAGATTTGTTAGAAACCCTAATTGGACAAGAATAAGCCTAGGTAGGAAGAAAATGACCTTATTGTTCATCGAATGACACAAACACACCTATTGGATGCACAAGATCAGTTTGAAACCCTAATTGGACAAGAATAAGCCTAGGGAGGACGAAAATGACCTTATTGTTCATCCAATGACAAAAACACACCTATTGGATGCACAAGATCAGTTAGAAATCCTAATTGGACAAGAATAAGCCTAGGGAGGTCGAAAATGACCTAAATGTTTATCCAATGACACAAACAAAAGTATTGGATGCATAGGATTGGTTAGAAACCCTAATTTGACAAAATTAAGCAAATGGAGGTCGAAAATGACATAAAAACTCATCCAATGACACAAACACACCTATTGGATGCACAAGATTTGTTAGAAACCCTAATTGGACAAGAATAAGCCTAGGTAGGACGAAAATGACCTTATTGTTCATCGAATGACACAAACACACCTATTGGATGCACAAGATCAGTTTGAAACCCTAATTGGACAAGAATAAGCCTAGGGAGGTCGAAAATGACGTAATTGTTCATCCAATAACATAAACACAAGTATTGGATGCACAAGATTGGTTAGAAACCCTAATTGGACAAGAATAAGCATAGGGAGGTCGAAAATGACATAAAAACTCATCCAATGACACAAACACACATATTGGATGCACAAGATTTGTTAGAAACCCTAATTGGACAAGAATAAGCCTAGGTAGGACGAAAATGACGTTATTGTTCATCGAATGACACAAACACACCTATTGGATGCACAAGATCAGTTTGAAACCCTAATTGGACAAGAATAAGCCTAGGGTGGACGAAAATGACCTTATTGTTCATCCAATGACAAAAACACACCTATTGGATGCACAAGATCAGTTAGTAATCCTAATTGGACAAGAATAAGCCTAAGGAGGTCGAAAATGACCTAAATGTTTATCCAATGACACAAACAAAAGTATTGGATGCATAGGATTAGTTAGAAACCCTAATTGGACAAAATTAAGCAAATGGAGGTCGAAAATGACATAAAAACTCATCCAATGACACAAACACACCTATTGGATGCACAAGATTTGTTAGAAACCCTAATTGGACAAGAATAAGCCTAGGGAGGACGAAAATGACCTTATTGTTAATCCAATGATACAAATACACCTATTGGATGCACAAGATTGGTCAGAAACCCTAATTGGACAAGAATAAGCCTAGGGAGGTCGAAAATGACTTAAATGTTCATCCAATAACATAAACACAAGTATTAGATGCACAAGATTGGTTAGAAACCCTAATTGGACAAGAATAAGCATAGGGAGGTCGAAAATGACATAAAAACTCATCCAATGACACAAACACACATATTGGATGCACAAGATTTGTTAGAAACCCTAATTGGACAAGAATAAGCCTAGGTAGGAAGAAAATGACCTTATTGTTCATCGAATGACACAAACACACCTATTGGATGCACAAGATCAGTTTGAAACCCTAATTGGACAAGAATAACCCTAGGGAGGTCGAAAATGACCTAATTGTTCATCCAATGACACAAACACATCAACTGGATGCACATGATTTGTTAGAAACCCTAATTGGACAAGAATAAGCCTAGGGAGGACGAAAATGACCTTATTGTTCATCCAATGACACAAACACACCTATTGGACGCACAAGATCAGTTAGAAACCCTAATTGGACAAGAATAAGCCTAGGGAGGTCGAAAATGACCTAAATGTTTATCCAATGACACAAACAAAAGTATTGGATGCATAGGATTGGTTAGAAACCCTAATTGGACAAAATTAAGCAAATGGAGGTCGAAAATGACATAAAAACTCATCCAATGACACAAACACACCTATTGGATGCACAAGATTTGTTAGAAACCCTAATTGGACAAGAATAAGCCTAGGTAGGACGAAAATGACGTTATTGTTCATCGAATGACACAAACACACCTATTGGATGCACAAGATCAGTTTGAAACCCTAATTGGACAAGAATAAGCCTAGGGTGGACGAAAATGACCTTATTGTTCATCCAATGACAAAAACACACCTATTGGATGCACAAGATCAGTTAGTAATCCTAATTGGACAAGAATAAGCCTTGGGAGGTCGAAAATGACCTAAATGTTTATCCAATGACACAAACAAAAGTATTGGATGCATAGGATTGGTTAGAAACCCTAATTGGACAAAATTAAGCAAATGGAGGTCGAAAATGACATAAAAACTCATCCAATGACACAAACACACCTATTGGATGCACAAGATTTGTTAGAAACCCTAATTGGACAAGAATAAGCCTAGGGAGGACGAAAATGACCTTATTGTTAATCCAATGACACAAATACACCTATTGGATGCACAAGATTGGTCAGAAACCCTAATTGGACAAGAATAAGCCTAGGGAGGTCGAAAATGACTTAAATGTTCATCCAATAACATAAACACAAGTATTAGATGCACAAGATTGGTTAGAAACCCTAATTGGACAAGAATAAGCATAGGGAGGTCGAAAATGACATAAAAATTCATCCAATGGCACAAACACACATATTGGATGCACAAGATTTGTTAGAAACCCTAATTGGACAAGAATAAGACTAGTGAGGACGTAAATGACCTAATTGTTCATCCAATGACACAAACACACCTATTGGATGCACAAGATTGGTCAGAAACCCTAATTGGACAAGAATAAGGCTAGGGAGGTCGAAAATGACGTAAATGTTCATCCAATAACATAAACACAAGTATTGGATGCACAAGATTGGTTAGAAACCCTAATTGGACAAGAATAAGCATAGGGAGGTCGAAAATGACATAAAAACTCATCCAATGACACAAACACACATATTGGATGCACAAGATTTGTTAGAAACCCTAATTGGACAAGAATAAGCCTAGGTAGGAAGAAAATGACCTTATTGTTCATCGAATGACACAAACACACCTATTGGATGCACAAGATCAGTTTGAATCCCTAATTGGACAAGAATAAGCCTAGGGAGGACGAAAATGACCTTATTGTTCATCCAATGACAAAAACACACCTATTGGATGCACAAGATCAGTTAGAAATCCTAATTGGACAAGAATAAGCCTAGGGAGGTCGAAAATGACCTAAATGTTTATCCAATGACACAAACAAAAGTATTGGATGCATAGGATTGGTTAGAAACCCTAATTGGACAAAATTAAGCAAATGGAGGTCGAAAATGACATAAAAACTCATCCAATGACACAAACACACCTATTGGATGCACAAGATTTGTTAGAAACCCTAATTGGACAAGAATAAGCCTAGGGAGGACGAAAATGACCGTATTGTTAATCCAATGATACAAACACACCTATTGGATTCACAAGATTGGTCAAAAACCCTAATTGGACAAGAATAAGCCTAGGGAGGTCGAAA
This sequence comes from Cicer judaicum, assembly GCA_037974835.1. Classification (NCBI taxonomy): domain Eukaryota; kingdom Viridiplantae; phylum Streptophyta; class Magnoliopsida; order Fabales; family Fabaceae; genus Cicer; species Cicer judaicum. Next base: position 172,375 of record JBBPBS010000622.1, on the reverse strand, counting down.
ATGACGTAATTTTTCATCCAATAACATAAACACACCTATTGGATGCACAAGATCAGTTTGAAACCCTAATTGGACAAGAATAAGCCTAGGGAGGTCGAAAATGACCTAATTGTTCATCCAATGACACAAACACATCAACTGGATGCACATGATTTGTTAGAAACCCTAATTGGACAAGAATAAGCATAGGGAGGAGGAAAATGACGTTATTGTTCATCCAATGACACAAACACACCTATTGGATGCACAAGATCAGTTAGAAACCCTAATTGGACAAGAATAAGCTTAGGGAGGTCGAAAATGACCTAAATGTTTATCCAATGACACAAACAAAAGTATTGGATGCATAGGATTGGTTAGAAACCCTAATTGGACAAAATTAAGCAAATGCAGGTCGAAAATGACCTAAAAACTCATCCAATGACACAAACACACCTATTGGATGCACAAGATTTGTTAGAAACCCTAATTGGACAAGAATAAGCCTAGGGAGGACGAAAATGACCTTATTGTTAATCCAATGACACAAACACACCTATTGGATGCACAAGATTGGTCAGAAACCCTAATTGGACAAGAATAAGCCTAGGGAGGTCGAAAATGACTTAAATGTTCATCCAATAACATAAACACAAGTATTGGATGCACAAGATTGGTTAGAAACCCTAATTGGACAAGAATAAGCATAGGGAGGTCGAAAATGACATAAAAACTCATCCAATGGCACAAACACACATATTGGATGCACAAGATTTGTTAGAAACCCTAATTGGACAAGAATAAAACTAGGGAGGACGAAAATTACCTAAAAGTTCATCCAATGACACAAACACATCAACTGGATGCACATGATTTGTTAGAAACCCTAATTGGACAAGAATAAGCCTAGGGAGGACGAAAATGACGTAAATGTTCGTCCAATAACATAAACACAAGTATTGGATGCACAAGATTGGTTAGAAACCCTAATTGGACAAGAATAAGCATAGGGAGGTCGAAAATGACATAAAAACTCATCCAATGACACAAACACACATATTGGATGCACAAGATTTGTTAGAAACCCTAATTGGACAAGAATAAGCCTAGGTAGGACGAAAATGACCTTATTGTTCATCGAATGACGCAAACACACCTATTGGATGCACAAGATCAGTTTGAAACCCTAATTGGACAAGAATAAGCCTAGGGAGGTCGAAAATGACCTAATTGTTCATCCAATGACACAAACACACCTATTGGATGCACAAGATCAGTTAGAAACCCTAATTGGACAAGAATAAGCCTAGGGAGGTCGAAAATCACCTAAATGTTTATCCAATGACACAAACAAAAGTATTGGATGCATAGGATTGGTTAGAAACCCTAATTGGACAAAATTAAGCAAATGGAGGTCGAAATTGACCTTAAAACTCATCCAATGACAGAAACACACCTATTGGATGCACAAGATTTGTTAGAAACCCTAATTGGACAAGAATAAGCCTAGGGAGGATAAAAATGACCTTATTGTTAATCCAATGACACAAACACACCTATTGGATGCACAAGATTGGTCAAAAACCCTAATTGGACAAGAATAAGCCTAGGGAGGTCGAAAATGACGTAAATGTTCATCCAATAACATAAACACAAGTATTGGATGCACAAGATTGGTTAGAAACCCAAATTGGACAAGAATAAGCATAGGGAGGTCGAAAATGACATAAAAACTCATCCAATGACACAAACACACATATTGGATGCACAAGATTTGTTAGAAACCCTAATTGGACAAGAATAAGCCTAGGGAGGACGAAAATGACCTTATTGTTCATCGAATGACACAAACACACCTATTGGATGCACAAGATCAGTTAGAAACCCTAATTGGACAAGAATAAGCCTAGGGAGGTCGAAAATGACCTAATTGTTCATCCAATGACACAAACACATCAACTGGATGCACATGATTTGTTAGAAACCCTAATTGGACAAGAATAAGCCTAGGGAGGACGAAAATGACCTTATTGTTCATCCAATGACACAAACATACCTATTGGATGCACAAGATCAGTTAGAAACCCTAATTGGACAAGAATAAGCCTAGGGAGGTCGAAAATGACCTAAATGTTTATCCAATGACACAAACAAAAGTATTGGATGCATAGGATTGGTTAGAAACCCTAATTGGACAAAATTAAGCAAATGGAGGTCGAAAATGACATAAAAACTCATCCAATGACACAAACACACCTATTGGATGCACAAGATTTGTTAGAAACCCTAATTGGACAAGAATAAGCCTAGGTAGGACGAAAATGACATTATTGTTCATCGAATGACACAAACACACCTATTGGATGCACAAGATCAGTTTGAAACCCTAATTGGACAAGAATAAGCCTAGGGAGGTCGAAAATGACCTAATTGTTCATCCAATGACACAAACATACCTATTGGATGCACAAGATCAGTTAGAAACCCTAATTAGACAAGAATAAGCCTAGGGAGGTCGAAAATGACCTAAATGTTTATCCAATGACACAAACAAAAGTATTGGATGCATAGGATTGGTTAGAAACCCTAATTGGACAAAATTAAGCAAATGGAGGTCGAAAATGACATAAAAACTCATCCAATGACACAAACACACCTATTGGATGCACAAGATTTGTTAGAAACCCTAATTGGACAAGAATAAGCCTAGGTAGGACGAAAATGACCTTATTGTTCATCGAATGACACAAACACACCTATTGGATGCACAAGATCAGTTTGAAACCCTAATTGGACAAGAATAAGCCTAGGGAGGTCGAAAATGACGTAATTGTTCATCCAATAACATAAACACAAGTATTGGATGCACAAGATTGGTTAGAAACCCTAATTGGACAAGAATAAGCATAGGGAGGTCGAAAATGACATAAAAACTCATCCAATGACACAAACACACATATTGGATGCACAAGATTTGTTAGAAACCCTAATTGGACAAGAATAAGCCTAGGTAGGACGAAAATGACGTTATTGTTCATCGAATGACACAAACACACCTATTGGATGCACAAGATCAGTTTGAAACCCTAATTGGACAAGAATAAGCCTAGGGTGGACGAAAATGACCTTATTGTTCATCCAATGACAAAAACACACCTATTGGATGCACAAGATCAGTTAGTAATCCTAATGGGACAAGAATAAGCCTAGGGAGGTCGAAAATGACCTAAATGTTTATCCAATGACACAAACAAAAGTATTGGATGCATAGGATTGGTTAGAAACCCTAATTGGACAAAATTAAGCAAATGGAGGTCGAAAATGACATAAAAACTCATCCAATGACACAAACACACCTATTGGATGCACAAGATCAGTTTGAAACCCTAATTGGACAAGAATAAGCCTAGGGAGGTCGAAAATGACGTAATTGTTCATCCAATAACATAAACACAAGTATTGGATGCACAAGATTGGTTAGAAACCCTAATTGGACAAGAATAAGCATAGGGAGGTCGAAAATGACATAAAAATTCATCCAATGACACAAACACACATATTGGATGCACAAGATTTGTTAGAAACCCTAATTGGACAAGAATAAGCCTAGGTAGGACGAAAATGACCTTATTGTTCATCGAATGACACAAACACACCTATTGGATGCACAAGATCAGTTTGAAACCCTAATTGGACAAGAATAAGCCTAGGGATGTCGAAAATGACCTAATTGTTCATCCAATGACACAAACACATCAACTGGATACACATGATTTGTTAGAAACCCTAATTGGACAAGAATAAGCCTAGGGAGGACGAAAATGACCTTATTGTTCATCCAATGACACAAACACACCTATTGGATGCACAAGATCAGTTAGAAACCCTAATTGGACAAGAATAAGCCTAGGGAGGTCGAAAATGACCTAAATGTTTATCCAATGACACAAACAAAAGTATTGGATGCATAGGATTGGTTAGAAACCCTAATTGGACAAAATTAAGCAAATGCAGGTCGAAAATGACCTAAAAACTCATCCAATGACACAAACACACCTATTGGATGCACAAGATTTGTTAGAAACCCTAATTGGACAAGAATAAGCCTAGGGAGGACGAAAATGACCTTATTGTTAATCCAATGACACAAACACACCTATTGGATGCACAAGATTGGTTAGAAACCCTAATTGGACAAGAATAAGCCTAGGGAGGTCGAAAATGACTTAAATGTTCATCCAATAACATAAACACAAGTATTGGATGCACAAGATTGGTTAGAAACCCTAATTGGACAAGAATAAGCATAGGGAGGTCGAAAATGACATAAAAACTCATCCAATGGCACAAACACACATATTGGATGCACAAGATTTGTTAGAAACCCTAATTGGACAAGAATAAAACTAGGGAGGACGAAAATTTCCTAAAAGTTCATCCAATGACACAAACACATCAACTGGATGCACATGATTTGTTAGAAACCCTAATTGGACAAGAATAAGCCTAGGGAGGACGAAAATGACGTAAATGTTCGTCCAATAACATAAACACAAGTATTGGATGCACAAGATTGGTTAGAAACCCTAATTGGACAAGAATAAGCATAGGGAGGTCGAAAATGACATAAAAACTCATCCAATGACACAAACACACATATTGGATGCACACGATTTGTTAGAAACCCTAATTGGACAAGAATAAGCCTTGGTAGGACGAAAATGACCTTATTGTTCATCGAATGACGCAAACACACCTATTGGATGCACAAGATCAGTTTGAAACCCTTATTGGACAAGAATAAGCCTAGGGAGGTCGAAAATGACCTAATTGTTCATCCAATGACACAAACACACCTATTGGATGCACAAGATCAGTTAGAAACCCTAATTGGACAAGAATAAGCCTAGGGAGGTCGAAAATCACCTAAATGTTTATCCAATGACACAAACAAAAGTATTGGATGCATAGGATTGGTTAGAAACCCTAATTGGACAAAATTAAGCAAATGGAGGTCGAAATTGACCTTAAAACTCATCCAATGACAGAAACACACCTATTGGATGCACAAGATTTGTTAGAAACCCTAATTGGACAAGAATAAGCCTAGGGAGGATAAAAATGACCTTATATTTAATCCAATGACACAAACACACCTATTGGATGCACAAGATTGGTCAAAAACCCTAATTGGACAAGAATAAGCCTAGGGAGGTCGAAAATGACGTAAATGTTGATCCAATAACATAAACACAAGTATTGGATGCACAAGATTGGTTAGAAACCCAAATTGGACAAGAATAAGCATAGGGAGGTCGAAAATGACATAAAAACTCATCCAATGACACAAACACACCTATTGGATGCACAAGATTTGTTAGAAACCCTAATTGGACAAGAATAAGCCTAGGTAGGACGAAAATGACATTATTGTTCATCGAATGACACAAACACACCTATTGGATGCACAAGATCAGTTTGAAACCCTAATTGGACAAGAATAAGCCTAGGGAGGTCGAAAATGACCTAATTGTTCATCCAATGACACAAACACATCAACTGGATGCACATGATTTGTTAGAAACCCTAATTGGACAAGAATAAGCCTAGGGAGGACGAAATTGACCTTATTGTTCATCCAATGACACAAACATACCTATTGGATGCACAAGATCAGTTAGAAACCCTAATTGGACAAGAATAAGCCTAGGGAGGTCGAAAATGACCTAAATGTTTATCCAATGACACAAACAAAAGTATTGGATGCATAGGATTGGTTAGAAACCCTAATTGGACAAAATTAAGCAAATGCAGGTCGAAAATGACCTAAAAACTCATCCAATGACACAAACACACCTATTGGATGCACAAGATTTGTTAGAAACCCTAATTGGACAAGAATAAGCCTAGGGAGGACGAAAATGACCTTATTGTTAATCCAATGACACAAACACACCTATTGGATGCACAAGATTTGTCAGAAACCCTAATTGGACAAGAATAAGCCTAGGGAGGTCGAAAATGACTTAAATGTTCATCCAATAACATAAACACAAGTATTGGATGCACAAGATTGGTTAGAAACCCTAATTGGACAAGAATAAGCATAGGGAGGTCGAAAATGACATAAAAACTCATCCAATGGCTCAAACACACATATTGGATGCACAAGATTTGTTAGAAACCCTAATTGGACAAGAATAAGCCTAGGGAGGACGAAAATGACCTAATTGTTCATCCAATGACACAAACACACCTATTGCATGCACAAGATCAGTTAGAAAGCCTAATTGGACAAGAATAAGCCTAGGGAGGTCGAAAATGACCTCAATGTTCATCCATTGACACAAAGAAAAGTATTGGATGCATAGGATTGGTTAGAAACCCTAATTGGACAAAATTAAGCAAATGGAGGTCGAAATTGACCTAAAAACTCATCCAATGACAGAAACACACCTATTGGATGCACAAGATTTGTTATAAACCCTAATTGGACAAGAATAAGCCTAGGGAGGACGAAAATGACCTTATTGTTAATCCAATGACACAAACACACCTATTGGATGCACAAGATTGGTCAAAAACCCTAATTGGACAAGAATAAGCCTAGGGAGGTCGAAAATGACGTAAATGTTCATCCAATAACATAAACACAAGTATTGGATGCACAAGATTGGTTAGAAACCCAAATTGGACAAGAATAAGCATAGGGAGGTCGAAAATGACATAAAAACTCATCCAATGACACAAACACACATATTGGATGCACAAGATTTGTTAGAAACCCTAATTGGACAAGAAAAAGCCTGGGTAGGACGAAAATGACCTTATTGTTCATCGAATGACACAAACACACCTATTGGATGCACAAGATCAGTTTGAAACCCTAATTGGACAAGAATAAGCCTAGGGAGGTCGAAAATGAACTAATTGTTCATCCAATGACACAAACACATCAACTGGATGCACATGATTTGTTAGAAACCCTAATTGGACAAGAATAAGCCTAGGGAGGACGAAAATGACCTTATTGTTCATCCAATGACACAAACATACCTATTGGATGCACAAGATCAGTTAGAAACCCTAATTGGACAAGAATAAGCCTAGGGAGGTCGAAAATGACCTAAATGTTTATCCAATGACACAAACAAAAGTATTGGATGCATAGGATTGGTTAGAAACCCTAATTGGACAAAATTAAGCAAATGGAGGTCGAAAATGACATAAAAACTCATCCAATGACACAAACACACCTATTGGATGCACAAGATTTGTTAGAAACCCTAATTGGACAAGAATAAGCCTAGGTAGGACGAAAATGACATTATTGTTCATCGAATGACACAAACACACCTATTGGATGCACAAGATCAGCTTGAAACCCTAATTGGACAAGAATAAGCCTAGGGAGGTCGAAAATGACCTAATTGTTCATCCAATGACACAAACACATCAACTGGATGCACATGATTTGTTAGAAACCCTAATTGGACAAGAATAAGCCTAGGGAGGACGAAAATGACCTTATTGTTCATCCAATGACACAAACATACCTATTGGATGCACAAGATCAGTTAGAAACCCTAATTAGACAAGAATAAGCCTAGGGAGGTCGAAAATGACCTAAATGTTTATCCAATGACACAAACAAAAGTATTGGATGCATAGGATTGGTTAGAAACCCTAATTGGACAAAATTAAGCAAATGGACGTCGAAAATGACCTAAAAACTCATCCAATGACACAAACACACCTATTGGATGCACAAGATTTGTTAGAAACCCTAATTGGACAAGAATAAGCCTAGGGAGGACGAAAATGACCTTATTGTTAATCCAATGACACAAACACACCTATTGGATTCACAAGATTGGTCAGAAACCCTAATTGGACAAGAATAAGCCTAGGGAGGTCGAAAATGACTTAAATGTTCATCCAATAACATAAACACAAGTATTGGATGCACAAGATTGGTTAGAAACCCTAATTGGACAAGAATAAGCATAGGGAGGTCGAAAATGACATAAAAACTCATCCAATGACACAAACACACATATTGGATGCACAAGATTTGTTAGAAACCCTAATTGGACAAGAATAAAACTAGGGAGGACGAAAATTTCCTAAAAGTTCATCCAATGACACAAACACATCAACTGGATGCACATGATTTGTTAGAAACCCTAATTGGACAAGAATAAGCCTAGGGAGGACGAAAATGACGTAAATGTTCGTCCAATAACATAAACACAAGTATTGGATGCACAAGATTGGTTAGAAACCCTAATTGGACAAGAATAAGCATAGGGAGGTCGAAAATGACATAAAAACTCATCCAATGACACAAACACACATATTGGATGCACACGATTTGTTAGAAACCCTAATTGGACAAGAATAAGCCTTGGTAGGACGAAAATGACCTTATTGTTCATCGAATGACGCAAACACACCTATTGGATGCACAAGATCAGTTTGAAACCCTTATTGGACAAGAATAAGCCTAGGGAGGTCGAAAATGACCTAATTGTTCATCCAATGACACAAACACACCTATTGGATGCACAAGATCAGTTAGAAACCCTAATTGGACAAGAATAAGCCTAGGGAGGTCGAAAATCACCTAAATGTTTATCCAATGACACAAACAAAAGTATTGGATGCATAGGATTGGTTAGAAACCCTAATTGGACAAAATTAAGCAAATGGAGGTCGAAATTGACCTTAAAACTCATCCAATGACAGAAACACACCTATTGGATGCACAAGATTTGTTAGAAACCCTAATTGGACAAGAATAAGCCTAGGGAGGATAAAAATGACCTTATATTTAATCCAATGACACAAACACACCTATTGGATGCACAAGATTGGTCAAAAACCCTAATTGGACAAGAATAAGCCTAGGGAGGTCGAAAATGACGTAAATGTTGATCCAATAACATAAACACAAGTATTGGATGCACAAGATTGGTTAGAAACCCAAATTGGACAAGAATAAGCATAGGGAGGTCGAAAATGACATAAAAACTCATCCAATGACACAAACACACCTATTGGATGCACAAGATTTGTTAGAAACCCTAATTGGACAAGAATAAGCCTAGGTAGGACGAAAATGACATTATTGTTCATCGAATGACACAAACACACCTATTGGATGCACAAGATCAGTTTGAAACCCTAATTGGACAAGAATAAGCCTAGGGAGGTCGAAAATGACCTAATTGTTCATCCAATGACACAAACACATCAACTGGATGCACATGATTTGTTAGAAACCCTAATTGGACAAGAATAAGCCTAGGGAGGACGAAATTGACCTTATTGTTCATCCAATGACACAAACATACCTATTGGATGCACAAGATCAGTTAGAAACCCTAATTGGACAAGAATAAGCCTAGGGAGGTCGAAAATGACCTAAATGTTTATCCAATGACACAAACAAAAGTATTGGATGCATAGGATTGGTTAGAAACCCTAATTGGACAAAATTAAGCAAATGGAGGTCGAAAATGACATAAAAACTCATCCAATGACACAAACACACATATTGGATGCACAAGATTTGTTAGAAACCCTAATTGGACAAGAATAAGCCTAGGTAGGACGAAAATGACCTTATTGTTCATCGAATGACACAAACACACCTATTGGATGCACAAGATCAGTTTGAAACCCTAATTGGACAAGAATAAGCCTAGGGAGGTCGAAAATGACGTAATTGTTCATCCAATAACATAAACACAAGTATTGGATGCACAAGATTGGTTAGAAACCCTAATTGGACAAGAATAAGCATAGGGAGGTCGAAAATGACATAAAAACTCATCCAATGACACAAACACACATATTGGATGCACAAGATTTGTTAGAAACCCTAATTGGACAAGAATAAGCCTAAGTAGGACGAAAATGACCTTATTGTTCATCGAATGACACAAACACACCTATTGGATGCACAAGATCAGTTAGAAACCCTAATTGGACAAGAATAAGCCTAGGGAGGTCGAAAATGACCTAATTGTTCATCCAATGACACAAACACATCAACTGGATGCACATGATTTGTTAGAAACCCTAATTGGACAAGAATAAGCCTAGGGAGGACGAAAATGACGTAAATGTTCATCCAATAACATAAACACAAGTATTGGATGCACAAGATTGGTTAGAAACCCTAATTGGACAAGAATAAGCATAGGGAGGTCGAAAATGACATAAAAACTCATCCAATGACACAAACACACATATTGGATGCACAAGATTTGTTAGAAACCCTAATTGGACAAGAATAAGCCTTGGTAGGACGAAAATGACCTTATTGTTCATCGAATGACACAAACACACCTATTGGATGCACAAGATCAGTTTGAAACCCTAATTGGACAAGAATAAGCCTAGGGAGGTCGAAAATGACCTAATTGTTCATCCAATGACACAAACACATCAAGTGGATGCACATGATTTGTTAGAAACCCTAATTGGACAAGAATAAGCCTAGGGAGGACGAAAATGACTTTATTGTTCATCCAATGACACAAACACACCTATTGGATGCACAAGATCAGTTAGAAACCCTAATTGGACAAGAATAAGCATAGGGAGGTCGAAAATGACATAAAAACTCATCCAATGGCACAAACACATCAACTGGATGCACATGATTTGTTAGAAACCCTAATTGGACAAGAATAAGCCTAGGTAGGACGAAAATGACCTTATTGTTCATCGAATGACACAAACACACCTATTGGATGCACAAGATCAGTTTGAAACCCTAATTGGACAAGAATAAGCCTAGGGAGGTCGAAAATGACGTAATTGTTCATCCAATTACATAAACACAAGTATTGGATGCACAAGATTGGTTAGAAACCCTAATTGGACAAGAATAAGCATAGGGAGGTCGAAAATGACATAAAAATTCATCCAATGACACAAACACACATATTGGATGCACAAGATTTGTTAGAAACCCTAATTGGACAAGAATAAGCCTAGGTAGGACGAAAATGACCTTATTGTTCATCGAATGACACAAACACACCTATTGGATGCACAAGATCAGTTCGAAACCCTAATTGGACAAGAATAAGCCTAGGGAGGTCGAAAATGACCTAATTGTTCATCCAATGACACAAACACATCAACTGGATGCACATGATTTGTTAGAAACCCTAATTGGACAAGAATAAGCCTAGGGAGGACGAAAATGACCTTATTGTTCATCCAATGACACAAACACACCTATTGGATGCACAAGATCAGTTAGAAACCCTAATTGGACAAGAATAAGCCTAGGGAGGTCGAAAATGACCTAAATGTTTATCCAATGACACAAACAAAAGTATTGGATGCATAGGATTGGTTAGAAACCCTAATTGGACAAAAATAAGCAAATGGAGGTCGAAAATGACCTAAAAACTCATCCAATGACACAAACACACCTATTGGATGCACAAGATTTGTTAGAAACCCTAATTGGACAAGAATAAGCCTAGGGAGGACGAAAATGACATAAAAACTCATCCAATGACACAAACACACATATTGGATGCACAAGATTTGTTAGAAACCATAATTGGACAAGAATAAGACTAGGGAGGACGAAAATGACCTGAAAGTTCATCCAATGACACAAACACATCAACTGGATGCACATGATTTGTTAGAAACCCTAATTGGACAAGAATAAGCCTAGGGAGGACGAAAATGACCTTATTGTTAATCCAATGACACAAACACACCTATTGGATTCACAAGATTGGTCAGAAACCCTAATTGGACAAGAATAAGCCTAGGGAGGTCGAAAATGACTTAAATGTTCATCCAATAACATAAACACAAGTATTGGATGCACAAGATTGGTTAGAAACCCTAATTGGACAAGAATAAGCATAGGGAGGTCGAAAATGACATAAAAACTCATCCAATGGCACAAACACACATATTGGATGCACAAGATTTGTTAGAAACCCTAATTGGACAAGAATAAAACTAGGGAGGACGAAAATTACCTAAAAGTTCATCCAATGACACAAACACATCAACTGGATGCACATGATTTGTTAGAAACCCTAATTGGACAAGAATAAGCCTAGGGAGGACGAAAATGACGTAAATGTTCGTCCAATAACATAAACACAAGTATTGGATGCACAAGATTGGTTAGAAACCCTAATTGGACAAGAATAAGCATAGGGAGGTCGAAAATGACATAAAAACTCATCCAATGACACAAACACACATATTGGATGCACAAGATTTGTTAGAAACCCTAATTGGACAAGAATAAGCCTAGGTAGGACGAAAATGACCTTATTGTTCATCGAATGACGCAAACACACCTATTGGATGCACAAGATCAGTTTGAAACCCTAATTGGACAAGAATAAGCCTAGGGAGGTCGAAAATGACCTAATTGTTCATCCAATGACACAAACACACCTATTGGATGCACAAGATCAGTTAGAAACCCTAATTGGACAAGAATAAGCCTAGGGAGGTCGAAAATCACCTAAATGTTTATCCAATGACACAAACAAAAGTATTGGATGCATAGGATTGGTTAGAAACCCTAATTGGACAAAATTAAGCAAATGGAGGTCGAAATTGACCTTAAAACTCATCCAATGACAGAAACACACCTATTGGATGCACAAGATTTGTTAGAAACCCTAATTGGACAAGAATAAGCCTAGGGAGGATAAAAATGACCTTATTGTTAGTCCAATGACACAAACACACCTATTGGATGCACAAGATTGGTCAAAAACCCTAATTGGACAAGAATAAGCCTAGGGAGGTCGAAAATGACGTAAATGTTCATCCAATAACATAAACACAAGTATTGGATGCACAAGATTGGTTAGAAACCCAAATTGGACAAGAATAAGCATAGGGAGGTCGAAAATGACATAAAAACTCATCCAATGACACAAACACACCTATTGGATGCACAAGATTTGTTAGAAACCCTAATTGGACAAGAATAAGCCTAGGTAGGACGAAAATGACATTATTGTTCATCGAATGACACAAACACACCTATTGGATGCACAAGATCAGTTTGAAACCCTAATTGGACAAGAATAAGCCTAGGGAGGTCGAAAATGACCTAATTGTTCATCCAATGACACAAACACATCAACTGGATGCACATGATTTGTTAGAAACCCTAATTGGACAAGAATAAGCCTAGGGAGGACGAAAATGACCTTATTGTTCATCCAATGACACAAACACACCTATTGGATGCACAAGATCAGTTAGAAACCCTAATTAGACAAGAATAAGCCTAGGGAGGTCGAAAATGACCTAAATGTTTATCCAATGACACAAACAAAAGTATTGGATGCATAGGATTGGTTAGAAACCCTAATTGGACAAAATTAAGCAAATGGACGTCGAAAATGACCTAAAAACTCATCCAATGACACAAACACACCTATTGGATGCACAAGATTTGTTAGAAACCCTAATTGGACAAGAATAAGCCTAGGGAGGACGAAAATGACCTTATTGTTAATCCAATGACACAAACACACCTATTGGATGCACAAGATTGGTTAGAAACCCTAATTGGACAAGAATAAGCCTAGGGAGGTCGAAAATGACTTAAATGTTCATCCAATAACATAAACACAAGTATTGGATGCACAAGATTGGTTAGAAACCCTAATTGGACAAGAATAAGCATAGGGAGGTCGAAAATGACATAAAAACTCATCCAATGGCACAAACACATCAACTGGATGCACATGATTTGTTAGAAACCCTAATTGGACAAGAATAAGCCTAGGGAGGACGAAAATGACCTTATTGTTCATCCAATGACACAAACACACCTATTGGATGCACAAGATCAGTTAGAAACCCTAATTGGACAAGAATAAGCCTAGGGAGGTCGAAAATGACCTAAATGTTTATCCAATGACACAAACAAAAGTATTGGATGCATAGGATTGGTTAGAAACCCTAATTGGACAAAAATAAGCAAATGGAGGTCGAAAATGACCTAAAAACTCATCCAATGACACAAACACACCTATTGGATGCACAAGATTTGTTAGAAACCCTAATTGGACAAGAATAAGCCTAGGGAGGACGAAAATGACATAAAAACTCATCCAATGACACAAACACACATATTGGATGCACAAGATTTGTTAGAAACCATAATTGGACAAGAATAAGACTAGGGAGGACGAAAATGACCTGAAAGTTCATCCAATGACACAAACACATCAACTGGATGCACATGATTTGTTAGAAACCCTAATTGGACAAGAATAAGCCTAGGGAGGACGAAAATGACCTTATTGTTAATCCAATGACACAAACACACCTATTGGATTCACAAGATTGGTCAGAAACCCTAATTGGACAAGAATAAGCCTAGGGAGGTCGAAAATGACTTAAATGTTCATCCAATAACATAAACACAAGTATTGGATGCACAAGATTGGTTAGAAACCCTAATTGGACAAGAATAAGCATAGGGAGGTCGAAAATGACATAAAAACTCATCCAATGGCACAAACACATCAACTGGATGCACATGATTTGTTAGAAACCCTAATTGGACAAGAATAATCCTAGGTAGGACGAAAATGACCTTATTGTTCATCGAATGACACAAACACACCTATTGGATGCACAAGATCAGTTTGAAACCCTAATTGGACAAGAATAAGCCTAGGGAGGTCGAAAATGACCTAATTGTTCATCCAATGACACAAACACACCTATTGGATGCACAAGATCAGTTAGAAACCCTAATTGGACAAGAATAAGCCTAGGGAGGTCGAAAATCACCTAAATGTTTATCCAATGACACAAACAAAAGTATTGGATGCATAGGATTGGTTAGAAACCCTAATTGGACAAAATTAAGCAAATGGAGGTCGAAATTGACCTTAAAACTCATCCAATGACAGAAACACACCTATTGGATGCACAAGATTTGTTAGAAACCCTAATTGGACAAGAATAAGCCTAGGGAGGATAAAAATGACCTTATTGTTAATCCAATGACACAAACACACCTATTGGATGCACAAGATTGGTCAAAAACCCTAATTGGACAAGAATAAGCCTAGGGAGGTCGAAAATGACGTAAATGTTCATCCAATAACATAAACACAAGTATTGGATGCACAAGATTGGTTAGAAACCCAAATTGGACAAGAATAAGCATAGGGAGGTCGAAAATGACATAAAAACTCATCCAATGACACAAACACACATATTGGATGCACAAGATTTGTTAGAAACCCTAATTGGACAAGAATAAGCCTAGGTAGGACGAAAATGACCTTATTGTTCATCGAATGACACAAACACACCTATTGGATGCACAAGATCAGTTCGAAACCCTAATTGGACAAGTATAAGCCTAGGGAGGTCGAAAATGACCTAATTGTTCATCCAATGACACAAACACATCAACTGGATGCACATGATTTGTTAGAAACCCTAATTGGACAAGAATAAGCCTAGGGAGGACGAAAATGACCTTATTGTTCATCCAATGACACAAACATACCTATTGGATGCACAAGATCAGTTAGAAACCCTAATTGGACAAGAATAAGCCTAGGGAGGTCGAAAATGACCTAAATGTTTATCCAATGACACAAACAAAAGTATTGGATGCATAGGATTGGTTAGAAACCCTAATTGGACAAAATTAAGCAAATGGAGGTCGAAAATGACATAAAAACTCATCCAATGACACAAACACACATATTGGATGCACAAGATTTGTTAGAAACCCTAATTGGACAAGAATAAGCCTAGGTAGGACGAAAATGACCTTATTGTTCATCGAATGACACAAACACACCTATTGGATGCACAAGATCAGTTTGAAACCCTAATTGGACAAGAATAAGCCTAGGGAGGTCGAAAATGACGTAATTGTTCATCCAATAACATAAACACAAGTATTGGATGCACAAGATTGGTTAGAAACCCTAATTGGACAAGAATAAGCATAGGGAGGTCGAAAATGACATAAAAACTCATCCAATGACACAAACACACATATTGGATGCACAAGATTTGTTAGAAACCCTAATTGGACAAGAATAAGCCTAAGTAGGACGAAAATGACCTTATTGTTCATCGAATGACACAAACACACCTATTGGATGCACAAGATCAGTTAGAAACCCTAATTGGACAAGAATAAGCCTAGGGAGGTCGAAAATGACCTAATTGTTCATCCAATGACACAAACACATCAACTGGATGCACATGATTTGTTAGAAACCCTAATTGGACAAGAATAAGCCTAGGGAGGACGAAAATGACGTAAATGTTCATCCAATAACATAAACACAAGTATTGGATGCACAAGATTGGTTAGAAACCCTAATTGGACAAGAATAAGCATAGGGAGGTCGAAAATGACATAAAAACTCATCCAATGACACAAACACACATATTGGATGCACAAGATTTGTTAGAAACCCTAATTGGACAAGAATAAGCCTTGGTAGGACGAAAATGACCTTATTGTTCATCGAATGACGCAAACACACCTATTGGATGCACAAGATCAGTTTGAAACCCTAATTGGACAAGAATAAGCCTAGGGAGGTCGAAAATGACCTAATTGTTCATCCAATGACACAAACACACCTATTGGATGCACAAGATCAGTTAGAAACCCTAATTGGACAAGATTAAGCCTAGGGAGGTCGAAAATCACCTAAATGTTTATCCAATGACACAAACAAAAGTATTGGATGCATAGGATTGGTTAGAAACCCTAATTGGACAAAATTAAGCAAATGGAGGTCGAAATTGACCTTAAAACTCATCCAATGACAGAAACACACCTATTGGATGCACAAGATTTGTTAGAAACCCTAATTGGACAAGAATAAGCCTAGGGAGGATAAAAATGACCTTATTGTTAATCCAATGACACAAACACACCTATTGGATGCACAAGATTGGTCAAAAACCCTAATTGGACAAGAATAAGCCTAGGGAGGTCGAAAATGACGTAAATGTTCATCCAATAACATAAACACAAGTATTGGATGCACAAGATTGGTTAGAAACCCAAATTGGACAAGAATAAGCATAGGGAGGTCGAAAATGACATAAAAACTCATCCAATGACACAAACACACATATTGGATGCACAAGATTTGTTAGAAACCCTAATTGGACAAGAATAAGCCTAGGTAGGACGAAAATGACCTTATTGTTCATCGAGTGACACAAACACACCTATTGGATGCACAAGATCAGTTTGAAACCCTAATTGGACAAGAATAACCCTAGGGAGGTCGAAAATGACCTAATTGTTCATCCAATGACACAAACACATCAACTGGATGCACATGATTTGTTAGAAACCCTAATTGGACAAGAATAAGCCTAGGGAGGACGAAAATGACCTTATTGTTCATCCAATGACACAAACACACCTATTGGATGCACAAGATTGGTTAGAAACCCTAATTGGACAAGAATAAGCATAGGGAGGTCGAAAATGACATAAAAACTCATCCAATGACACAAACACACATATTGGATGCACAAGATTTGTTAGAAACCCTAATTGGACAAGAATAAGCCTAAGTAGGACGAAAATGACCTTATTGTTCATCGAATGACACAAACACACCTATTGGATGCACAAGATCAGTTTGAAACCCTAATTGGACAAGAATAAGCCTAGGGAGGTCGAAAATGACCTAATTGTTCATCCAATGACACAAACACATCAACTGGATGCACATGATTTGTTAGAAACCCTAATTGGACAAGAATAAGCCTAGGGAGGACGAAATTGACCTTATTGTTCATCCAATGACACAAACATACCTATTGGATGCACAAGATCAGTTAGAAACCCTAATTGGACAAGAATAAGCCTAGGGAGGTCGAAAATGACCTAAATGTTTATCCAATGACACAAACAAAAGTATTGGATGCATAGGATTGGTTAGAAACCCTAATTGGACAAAATTAAGCAAATGCAGGTCGAAAATGACCTAAAAACTCATCCAATGACACAAACACACCTATTGGATGCACAAGATTGGTTAGAAACCCTAATTGGACAAGAATAAGCATAGGGAGGTCGAAAATGACATAAAAACTCATCCAATGGCACAAACACACATATTGGATGCACAAGATTTGTTAGAAACCCTAATTGGACAAGAATAAGACTAGGGAGGACGTAAATGACCTAATTGTTCATCCAATGACACAAACACACCTATTGGATGCACAAGATTGGTCAGAAACCCTAATTCGACAAGAATAAGCCTAGGGAGGTCGAAAATGACGTAAATGTTCATCCAATAACATAAACACAAGTATTGGATGCACAAGATTGGTTAGAAACCATAATTGGACAAGAATAAGCCTAGGGAGGTCGAAAATGACCTAAAAACTCATCCAATGACACAAACACACATATTGGATGCACAAGATTTGTTAGAAACCCTAATTGGACAAGAATAAGCCTAGGTAGGACGAAAATGACCTTATTGTTCATCGAATGACACAAACACACCTATTGGATGCACAAGATCAGTTCGAAACCCTAATTGGACAAGTATAAGCCTAGGGAGGTCGAAAATGACCTAATTGTTCATCCAATGACACAAACACATCAACTGGATGCACATGATTTGTTAGAAACCCTAATTGGACAAGAATAAGCCTAGGGAGGACGAAAATGACCTTATTGTTCATCCAATGACACAAACATACCTATTGGATGCACAAGATCAGTTAGAAACCCTAATTGGACAAGAATAAGCCTAGGGAGGTCGAAAATGACCTAAATGTTTATCCAATGACACAAACAAAAGTATTGGATGCATAGGATTGGTTAGAAACCCTAATTGGACAAAATTAAGCAAATGGAGGTCGAAAATGACATAAAAACTCATCCAATGACACAAACACACATATTGGATGCACAAGATTTGTTAGAAACCCTAATTGGACAAGAATAAGCCTAGGTAGGACGAAAATGACCTTATTGTTCATCGAATGACACAAACACACCTATTGGATGCACAAGATCAGTTTGAAACCCTAATTGGACAAGAATAAGCCTAGGGAGGTCGAAAATGACGTAATTGTTCATCCAATAACATAAACACAAGTATTGGATGCACAAGATTGGTTAGAAACCCTAATTGGACAAGAATAAGCATAGGGAGGTCGAAAATGACATAAAAACTCATCCAATGACACAAACACACATATTGGATGCACAAGATTTGTTAGAAACCCTAATTGGACAAGAATAAGCCTAAGTAGGACGAAAATGACCTTATTGTTCATCGAATGACACAAACACACCTATTGGATGCACAAGATCAGTTAGAAACCCTAATTGGACAAGAATAAGCCTAGGGAGGTCGAAAATGACCTAATTGTTCATCCAATGACACAAACACATCAACTGGATGCACATGATTTGTTAGAAACCCTAATTGGACAAGAATAAGCCTAGGGAGGACGAAAATGACCTTATTGTTCATCCAATGACAGAAACATACCTATTGGATGCACAAGATCAGTTAGAAACCCTAATTAGACAAGAATAAGCCTAGGGAGGTCGAAAATGACCTAAATGTTTATCCAATGACACAAACAAAAGTATTGGATGCATAGGATTGGTTAGAAACCCTAATTGGACAAAATTAAGCAAATGGACGTCGAAAATGACCTAAAAACTCATCCAATGACGCAAACACACCTATTGGATGCACAAGATTTGTTAGAAACCCTAATTGTACAAGAATAAGCCTAGGGAGGACGAAAATGACCTTATTGTTAATCCAATGACACAAACACACCTATTGGATTCACAAGATTGGTCAGAAACCCTAATTGGACAAGAATAAGCCTAGGGAGGTCGAAAATGACTTAAATGTTCATCCAATAACATAAACACAAGTATTGGATGCACAAGATTGGTTAGAAACCCTAATTGGACAAGAATAAGCATAGGGAGGTCGAAAATGACATAAAAACTCATCCAATGGCACAAACACACATATTGGATGCACAAGATTTGTTAGAAACCCTAATTGGACAAGAATAAAACTAGGGAGGACGAAAATTTCCTAAAAGTTCATCCAATGACACAAACACATCAACTGGATGCACATGATTTGTTAGAAACCCTAATTGGACAAGAATAAGCCTAGGGAGGACGAAAATGACGTAAATGTTCGTCCAATAACATAAACACAAGTATTGGATGCACAAGATTGGTTAGAAACCCTAATTGGACAAGAATAAGCATAGGGAGGTCGAAAATGACATAAAAACTCATCCAATGACACAAACACACATATTGGATGCACACGATTTGTTAGAAACCCTAATTGGACAAGAATAAGCCTTGGTAGGACGAAAATGACCTTATTGTTCATCGAATGACGCAAACACACCTATTGGATGCACAAGATCAGTTTGAAACCCTTATTGGACAAGAATAAGCCTAGGGAGGTCGAAAATGACCTAATTGTTCATCCAATGACACAAACACACCTATTGGATGCACAAGATCAGTTAGAAACCCTAATTGGACAAGAATAAGCCTAGGGAGGTCGAAAATCACCTAAATGTTTATCCAATGACACAAACAAAAGTATTGGATGCATAGGATTGGTTAGAAACCCTAATTGGACAAAATTAAGCAAATGGAGGTCGAAATTGACCTTAAAACTCATCCAATGACAGAAACACACCTATTGGATGCACAAGATTTGTTAGAAACCCTAATTGGACAAGAATAAGCCTAGGGAGGATAAAAATGACCTTATATTTAATCCAATGACACAAACACACCTATTGGATGCACAAGATTGGTCAAAAACCCTAATTGGACAAGAATAAGCCTAGGGAGGTCGAAAATGACGTAAATGTTGATCCAATAACATAAACACAAGTATTGGATGCACAAGATTGGTTAGAAACCCAAATTGGACAAGAATAAGCATAGGGAGGTCGAAAATGACATAAAAACTCATCCAATGACACAAACACACCTATTGGATGCACAAGATTTGTTAGAAACCCTAATTGGACAAGAATAAGCCTAGGTAGGACGAAAATGACATTATTGTTCATCGAATGACACAAACACACCTATTGGATGCACAAGATCAGTTTGAAACCCTAATTGGACAAGAATAAGCCTAGGGAGGTCGAAAATGACCTAATTGTTCATCCAATGACACAAACACACCTATTGGATGCACAAGATCAGTTAGAAACCCTAATTGGACAAGAATAAGCCTAGGGAGGTCGAAAATCACCTAAATGTTTATCCAATGACACAAACAAAAGTATTGGATGCATAGGATTGGTTAGAAACCCTAATTGGACAAAATTAAGCAAATGGAGGTCGAAATTGACCTTAAAACTCATCCAATGACAGAAACACACCTATTGGATGCACAAGATTTGTTAGAAACCCTAATTGGACAAGAATAAGCCTAGGGAGGATAAAAATGACCTTATTGTTAATCCAATGACACAAACACACCTATTGGATGCACAAGATTGGTCAAAAACCCTAATTGGACAAGAATAAGCCTAGGGAGGTCGAAAATGACGTAAATGTTCATCCAATAACATAAACACAAGTATTGGATGCACAAGATTGGTTAGAAACCCAAATTGGACAAGAATAAGCATAGGGAGGTCGAAAATGACATAAAAACTCATCCAATGACACAAACACACATATTGGATGCACAAGATTTGTTAGAAACCCTAATTGGACAAGAATAAGCCTAGGGAGGACGAAAATGACCTTATTGTTCATCGAATGACACAAACACACCTATTGGATGCACAAGATCAGTTAGAAACCCTAATTGGACAAGAATAAGCCTAGGGAGGTCGAAAATGACCTAATTGTTCATCCAATGACACAAACACATCAACTGGATGCACATGATTTGTTAGAAACCCTAATTGGACAAGAATAAGCCTAGGGAGGACGAAAATGACCTTATTGTTCATCCAATGACACAAACATACCTATTGGATGCACAAGATCAGTTAGAAACCCTAATTGGACAAGAATAAGCCTAGGGAGGTCGAAAATGACCTAAATGTTTATCCAATGACACAAACAAAAGTATTGGATGCATAGGATTGGTTAGAAACCCTAATTGGACAAAATTAAGCAAATGGAGGTCGAAAATGACATAAAAACTCATCCAATGACACAAACACACATATTGGATGCACAAGATTTGTTAGAAACCCTAATTGGACAAGAATAAGCCTAGGTAGGACGAAAATGACCTTATTGTTCATCGAATGACACAAACACACCTATTGGATGCACAAGATCAGTTTGAAACCCTAATTGGACAAGAATAAGCCTAGGGAGGTCGAAAATGACGTAATTGTTCATCCAATAACATAAACACAAGTATTGGATGCACAAGATTGGTTAGAAACCCTAATTGGACAAGAATAAGCATAGGGAGGTCGAAAATGACATAAAAACTCATCCAATGACACAAACACACATATTGGATGCACAAGATTTGTTAGAAACCCTAATTGGACAAGAATAAGCCTAAGTAGGACGAAAATGACCTTATTGTTCATCGAATGACACAAACACACCTATTGGATGCACAAGATCAGTTAGAAACCCTAATTGGACAAGAATAAGCCTAGGGAGGTCGAAAATGACCTAATTGTTCATCCAATGACACAAACACATCAACTGGATGCACATGATTTGTTAGAAACCCTAATTGGACAAGAATAAGCCTAGGGAGGACGAAAATGACGTAAATGTTCATCCAATAACATAAACACAAGTATTGGATGCACAAGATTGGTTAGAAACCCTAATTGGACAAGAATAAGCATAGGGAGGTCGAAAATGACATAAAAACTCATCCAATGACACAAACACACATATTGGATGCACAAGATTTGTTAGAAACCCTAATTGGACAAGAATAAGCCTTGGTAGGACGAAAATGACCTTATTGTTCATCGAATGACGCAAACACACCTATTGGATGCACAAGATCAGTTTGAAACCCTAATTGGACAAGAATAAGCCTAGGGAGGTCGAAAATGACCTAATTGTTCATCCAATGACACAAACACACCTATTGGATGCACAAGATCAGTTAGAAACCCAAATTGGACAAGAATAAGCCTAGGGAGGTCGAAAATCACCTAAATGTTTATCCAATGACACAAACAAAAGTATTGGATGCATAGGATTGGTTAGAAACCCTAATTGGACAAAATTAAGCAAATGGAGGTCGAAATTGACCTTAAAACTCATCCAATGACAGAAACACACCTATTGGATGCACAAGATTTGTTAGAAACCCTAATTGGACAAGAATAAGCCTAGGGAGGATAAAAATGACCTTATTGTTAATCCAATGACACAAACACACCTATTGGATGCACAAGATTGGTCAAAAACCCTAATTGGACAAGAATAAGCCTAGGGAGGTCGAAAATGACGTAAATGTTCATCCAATAACATAAACACAAGTATTGGATGCACAAGATTGGTTAGAAACCCAAATTGGACAAGAATAAGCATAGGGAGGTCGAAAATGACATAAAAACTCATCCAATGACACAAACACACATATTGGATGCACAAGATTTGTTAGAAACCCTAATTGGACAAGAATAAGCCTAGGTAGGACGAAAATGACCTTATTGTTCATCCAATGACACAAACACACCTATTGGATGCACAAGATCAGTTAGAAACCCTAATTGGACAAGAATAAGCCTAGGGAGGTCGAAAATGACCTAATTGTTCATCCAATGACACAAACACATCAACTGGATGCACATGATTTGTTAGAAACCCTAATTGGACAAGAATAAGCCTAGGGAGGACGAAAATGACCTTATTGTTCATCCAATGACAGAAACATACCTATTGGATGCACAAGATCAGTTAGAAACCCTAATTAGACAAGAATAAGCCTAGGGAGGTCGAAAATGACCTAAATGTTTATCCAATGACACAAACAAAAGTATTGGATGCATAGGATTGGTTAGAAACCCTAATTGGACAAAATTAAGCAAATGGACGTCGAAAATGACCTAAAAACTCATCCAATGACGCAAACACACCTATTGGATGCACAAGATTTGTTAGAAACCCTAATTGGACAAGAATAAGCCTAGGGAGGACGAAAATGACCTTATTGTTAATCCAATGACACAAACACACCTATTGGATTCACAAGATTGGTCAGAAACCCTAATTGGACAAGAATAAGCCTAGGGAGGTCGAAAATGACTTAAATGTTCATCCAATAACATAAACACAAGTATTGGATGCACAAGATTGGTTAGAAACCCTAATTGGACAAGAATAAGCATAGGGAGGACGAAAATGACATAAAAACTCATCCAATGGCACAAACACACATATTGGATGCACAAGATTTGTTAGAAACCCTAATTGGACAAGAATAAAACTAGGGAGGACGAAAATTTCCTAAAAGTTCATCCAATGACACAAACACATCAACTGGATGCACATGATTTGTTAGAAACCCTAATTGGACAAGAATAAGCCTAGGGAGGACGAAAATGACGTAAATGTTCGTCCAATAACATAAACACAAGTATTGGATGCACAAGATTGGTTAGAAACCCTAATTGGACAAGAATAAGCATAGGGAGGTCGAAAATGACATAAAAACTCATCCAATGACACAAACACACATATTGGATGCACAAGATTTGTTAGAAACCCTAATTGGACAAGAATAAGCCTAGGTAGGACGAAAATGACCTTATTGTTCATCGAATGACGCAAACACACCTATTGGATGCACAAGATCAGTTTGAAACCCTAATTGGACAAGAATAAGCCTAGGGAGGTCGAAAATGACCTAATTGTTCATCCAATGACACAAACACACCTATTGGATGCACAAGATCAGTTAGAAACCCTAATTGGACAAGAATAAGCCTAGGGAGGTCGAAAATCACCTAAATGTTTATCCAATGACACAAACAAAAGTATTGGATGCATAGGATTGGTTAGAAACCCTAATTGGACAAAATTAAGCAAATGGAGGTCGAAATTGACCTTAAAACTCATCCAATGACAGAAACACACCTATTGGATGCACAAGATTTGTTAGAAACCCTAATTGGACAAGAATAAGCCTAGGGAGGATAAAAATGACCTTATTGTTAATCCAATGACACAAACACACCTATTGGATGCACAAGATTGGTCAAAAACCCTAATTGGACAAGAATAAGCCTAGGGAGGTCGAAAATGACGTAAATGTTCATCCAATAACATAAACACAAGTATTGGATGCACAAGATTGGTTAGAAACCCAAATTGGACAAGAATAAGCATAGGGAGGTCGAAAATGACATAAAAACTCATCCAATGACACAAACACACATATTGGATGCACAAGATTTGTTAGAAACCCTAATTGGACAAGAATAAGCCTAGGTAGGACGAAAATGACCTTATTGTTCATCGAATGACACAAACACACCTATTGGATGCACAAGATCAGTTCGAAACCCTAATTGGACAAGTATAAGCCTAGGGAGGTCGAAAATGACCTAATTGTTCATCCAATGACACAAACACATCAACTGGATGCACATGATTTGTTAGAAACCCTAATTGGACAAGAATAAGCCTAGGGAGGACGAAAATGACCTTATTGTTCATCCAATGACACAAACACACCTATTGGATGCACAAGATCAGTTAGAAACCCTAATTGGACAAGAATAAGCCTAGGGAGGTCGAAAATGACCTAAAAGTTTATCCAATGACACAAACAAAAGTATTGGATGCATAGGATTGGTTAGAAACCCTAATTGGACAAAATTAAGCAAATGCAGGTCAAAAATGACCTAAAAACTCATCCAATGACACAAACACACCTATTGGATGCACAAGATTTGTTAGAAACCCTAATTGGACAAGAATAAGCCTAGGGAGGACGAAAATGACCTAATTGTTCATCCAATGACACAAACACACCTATTGGATGCACAAGATCAGTTAGAAACCCTAATTGGACAAGAATAAGCCTAGGGAGGTCGAAAATGACCTAAATGTTCATCCATTGACACAAACAAAAGTATTGGATGCATAGGATTGGTTAGAAACCCTAATTGGACAAAATTAAGCAAATGGAGGTCGAAATTGACCTAAAAACTCATCCAATGACAGAAACACACCTATTGGATGCACAAGATTTGTTAGAAACCCTAATTGGACATGAATAAGCCAAGGGAGGTCGAAAATGACTTAAATGTTCATCCAATAACATAAACACAAGTATTGGATGCACAAGATTGGTTAGAAACCCTAATTGGACAAGAATAAGCATAGGGAGGTCGAAAATGACATAAAAACTCATCCAATGGCACAAACACACATATTGGATGCACAAGATTTGTTAGAAACCCTAATTGGACAAGAATAAAACTAGGGAGGACGAAAATTTCCTAAAAGTTCATCCAATGACACAAACACATCAACTGGATGCACATGATTTGTTAGAAACCCTAATTGGACAAGAATAAGCCTAGGGAGGACGAAAATGACGTAAATGTTCGTCCAATAACATAAACACAAGTATTGGATGCACAAGATTGGTTAGAAACCCTAATTGGACAAGAATAAGCATAGGGAGGTCGAAAATGACATAAAAACTCATCCAATGACACAAACACACATATTGGATGCACACGATTTGTTAGAAACCCTAATTGGACAAGAATAAGCCTTGGTAGGACGAAAATGACCTTATTGTTCATCGAATGACGCAAACACACCTATTGGATGCACAAGATCAGTTTGAAACCCTTATTGGACAAGAATAAGCCTAGGGAGGTCGAAAATGACCTAATTGTTCATCCAATGACACAAACACACCTATTGGATGCACAAGATCAGTTAGAAACCCTAATTGGACAAGAATAAGCCTAGGGAGGTCGAAAATCACCTAAATGTTTATCCAATGACACAAACAAAAGTATTGGATGCATAGGATTGGTTAGAAACCCTAATTGGACAAAATTAAGCAAATGGAGGTCGAAATTGACCTTAAAACTCATCCAATGACAGAAACACACCTATTGGATGCACAAGATTTGTTAGAAACCCTAATTGGACAAGAATAAGCCTAGGGAGGATAAAAATGACCTTATATTTAATCCAATGACACAAACACACCTATTGGATGCACAAGATTGGTCAAAAACCCTAATTGGACAAGAATAAGCCTAGGGAGGTCGAAAATGACGTAAATGTTGATCCAATAACATAAACACAAGTATTGGATGCACAAGATTGGTTAGAAACCCAAATTGGACAAGAATAAGCATAGGGAGGTCGAAAATGACATAAAAACTCATCCAATGACACAAACACACCTATTGGATGCACAAGATTTGTTAGAAACCCTAATTGGACAAGAATAAGCCTAGGTAGGACGAAAATGACATTATTGTTCATCGAATGACACAAACACACCTATTGGATGCACAAGATCAGTTTGAAACCCTAATTGGACAAGAATAAGCCTAGGGAGGTCGAAAATGACCTAATTGTTCATCCAATGACACAAACACATCAACTGGATGCACATGATTTGTTAGAAACCCTAATTGGACAAGAATAAGCCTAGGGAGGACGAAAATGACCTTATTGTTCATCCAATGACACAAACACACCTATTGGATGCACAAGATCAGTTAGAAACCCTAATTAGACAAGAATAAGCCTAGGGAGGTCGAAAATGACCTAAATGTTTATCCAATGACACAAACAAAAGTATTGGATGCATAGGATTGGTTAGAAACCCTAATTGGACAAAATTAAGCAAATGGACGTCGAAAATGACCTAAAAACTCATCCAATGACATAAACACACCTATTGGATGCACAAGATTTGTTAGAAACCCTAATTGGACAAGAATAAGCCTAGGGAGGACGAAAATGACCTTATTGTTAATCCAATGACACAAACACACCTATTGGATTCACAAGATTGGTCAGAAACCCTAATTGGACAAGAATAAGCCTAGGGAGGTCGAAAATGACTTAAATGTTCATCCAATAACATAAACACAAGTATTGGATGCACAAGATTGGTTAGAAACCCTAATTGGACAAGAATAAGCATAGGGAGGTCGAAAATGACATAAAAACTCATCCAATGGCACAAACACATCAACTGGATGCACATGATTTGTTAGAAACCCTAATTGGACAAGAATAATCCTAGGTAGGACGAAAATGACCTTATTGTTCATCGAATGACACAAACACACCTATTGGATGCACAAGATCAGTTTGAAACCCTAATTGGACAAGAATAAGCCTAGGGAGGTCGAAAATGACCTAATTGTTCATCCAATGACACAAACACACCTATTGGATGCACAAGATCAGTTAGAAACCCTAATTGGACAAGAATAAGCCTAGGGAGGTCGAAAATCACCTAAATGTTTATCCAATGACACAAACAAAAGTATTGGATGCATAGGATTGGTTAGAAACCCTAATTGGACAAAATTAAGCAAATGGAGGTCGAAATTGACCTTAAAACTCATCCAATGACAGAAACACACCTATTGGATGCACAAGATTTGTTAGAAACCCTAATTGGACAAGAATAAGCCTAGGGAGGATAAAAATGACCTTATTGTTAATCCAATGACACAAACACACCTATTGGATGCACAAGATTGGTCAAAAACCCTAATTGGACAAGAATAAGCCTAGGGAGGTCGAAAATCACGTAAATGTTGATCCAATAACATAAACACAAGTATTGGATGCACAAGATTGGTTAGAAACCCAAATTGGACAAGAATAAGCATAGGGAGGTCGAAAATGACATAAAAACTCATCCAAAGACACAAACACACCTATTGGATGCACAAGATTTGTTAGAAACCCTAATTGGACAAGAATAAGCCTAGGTAGGACGAAAATGACATTATTGTTCATCGAATGACACAAACACACCTATTGGATGCACAAGATCAGTTAGAAACCCTAATTGGACAAGAATAAGCCTAGGGAGGTCGAAAATGACCTAATTGTTCATCCAATGACACAAACACATCAACTGGATGCACATGATTTGTTAGAAACCCTAATTGGACAAGAATAAGCCTAGGGAGGACGAAAATGACCTTATTGTTCATCCAATGACACAAACATACCTATTGGATGCACAAGATCAGTTAGAAACCCTAATTGGACAAGAATAAGCCTAGGGAGGTCGAAAATGACCTAAATGTTTATCCAATGACACAAACAAAAGTATTGGATGCATAGGATTGGTTAGAAACCCTAATTGGACAAAATTAAGCAAATGGAGGTCGAAAATGACATAAAAACTCATCCAATGACACAAACACACCTATTGGATGCACAAGATTTGTTAGAAACCCTAATTGGACAAGAATAAGCCTAGGTAGGACGAAAATGACATTATTGTTCATCGAATGACACAAACACACCTATTGGATGCACAAGATCAGTTTGAAACCCTAATTGGACAAGAATAAGCCTAGGGAGGTCGAAAATGACCTAATTGTTCATCCAATGACACAAACATACCTATTGGATGCACAAGATCAGTTAGAAACCCTAATTAGACAAGAATAAGCCTAGGGAGGTCGAAAATGACCTAAATGTTTATCCAATGACACAAACAAAAGTATTGGATGCATAGGATTGGTTAGAAACCCTAATTGGACAAAATTAAGCAAATGGAGGTCGAAAATGACATAAAAACTCATCCAATGACACAAACACACCTATTGGATGCACAAGATTTGTTAGAAACCCTAATTGGACAAGAATAAGCCTAGGTAGGACGAAAATGACCTTATTGTTCATCGAATGACACAAACACACCTATTGGATGCACAAGATCAGTTTGAAACCCTAATTGGACAAGAATAAGCCTAGGGAGGTCGAAAATGACCTTATTGTTCATCCAATGACACAAACACATCAACTGGATGCACATCATTTGTTAGAAACCCTAATTGGACAAGAATAAGCCTAGGGAGGTCGAAAATGACGTAAATGTTCATCCAATAACATAAACACAAGTATTGGATGCACAAGATTGGTTAGAAACCCTATTTGGACAAGAATAAGCATAGGGAGGTCGAAAATGACATAAAAACTCATCCAATGACACAAACACACATATTGGATGCACAAGATTTGTTAGAAACCCTAATTGGACAAGAATAAGCCTAGGTAGGACGAAAATGACCTTATTGTTCATCGAATGACACAAACACACCTATTGGATGCACAAGATCAGTTCGAAACCCTAATTGGACAAGAATAAGCCTAGGGAGGTCGAAAATGACCTAATTGTTCATCCAATGACACAAACACATCAACTGGATGCACATGATTTGTTAGAAACCCTAATTGGACAAGAATAAGCCTAGGGAGGACGAAAATGACCTTATTGTTCATCCAATGACACAAACACACCTATTGGATGCACAAGATCAGTTAGAAACCCTAATTGGACAAGAATAAGCCTAGGGAGGTCGAAAATGACCTAAATGTTTATCCAATGACACAAACAAAAGTATTGGATGCATAGGATTGGTTAGAAACCCTAATTGGACAAAAATAAGCAAATGGAGGTCGAAAATGACCTAAAAACTCATCCAATGACACAAACACACCTATTGGATGCACAAGATTTGTTAGAAACCCTAATTGGACAAGAATAAGCCTAGGGAGGACGAAAATGACATAAAAACTCATCCAATGACACAAACACACATATTGGATGCACAAGATTTGTTAGAAACCATAATTGGACAAGAATAAGACTAGGGAGGACGAAAATGACCTGAAAGTTCATCCAATGACACAAACACATCAACTGGATGCACATGATTTGTTAGAAACCCTAATTGGACAAGAATAAGCCTAGGGAGGACGAAAATGACCTTATTGTTAATCCAATGACACAAACACACCTATTGGATTCACAAGATTGGTCAGAAACCCTAATTGGACAAGAATAAGCCTAGGGAGGTCGAAAATGACTTAAATGTTCATCCAATAACATAAACACAAGTATTGGATGCACAAGATTGGTTAGAAACCCTAATTGGACAAGAATAAGCATAGGGAGGTCGAAAATGACATAAAAACTCATCCAATGGCACAAACACACATATTGGATGCACAAGATTTGTTAGAAACCCTAATTGGACAAGAATAAAACTAGGGAGGACGAAAATTTCCTAAAAGTTCATCCAATGACACAAACACATCAACTGGATGCACATGATTTGTTAGAAACCCTAATTGGACAAGAATAAGCCTAGGGAGGACGAAAATGACGTAAATGTTCGTCCAATAACATAAACACAAGTATTGGATGCACAAGATTGGTTAGAAACCCTAATTGGACAAGAATAAGCATAGGGAGGTCGAAAATGACATAAAAACTCATCCAATGACACAAACACACATATTGGATGCACAAGATTTGTTAGAAACCCTAATTGGACAAGAATAAGCCTAGGTAGGACGAAAATGACCTTATTGTTCATCGAATGACGCAAACACACCTATTGGATGCACAAGATCAGTTTGAAACCCTAATTGGACAAGAATAAGCCTAGGGAGGTCGAAAATGACCTAATTGTTCATCCAATGACACAAACACACCTATTGGATGCACAAGATCAGTTAGAAACCCTAATTGGACAAGAATAAGCCTAGGGAGGTCGAAAATCACCTAAATGTTTATCCAATGACACAAACAAAAGTATTGGATGCATAGGATTGGTTAGAAACCCTAATTGGACAAAATTAAGCAAATGGAGGTCGAAATTGACCTTAAAACTCATCCAATGACAGAAACACACCTATTGGATGCACAAGATTTGTTAGAAACCCTAATTGGACAAGAATAAGCCTAGGGAGGATAAAAATGACCTTATTGTTAATCCAATGACACAAACACACCTATTGGATGCACAAGATTGGTCAAAAACCCTAATTGGACAAGAATAAGCCTAGGGAGGTCGAAAATGACGTAAATGTTCATCCAATAACATAAACACAAGTATTGGATGCACAAGATTGGTTAGAAACCCAAATTGGACAAGAATAAGCATAGGGAGGTCGAAAATGACATAAAAACTCATCCAATGACACAAACACACATATTGGATGCACAAGATTTGTTAGAAACCCTAATTGGACAAGAATAAGCCTAGGTAGGACGAAAATTACCTTATTGTTCATCGAATGACACAAACACACCTATTGGATGCACAAGATCAGTTTGAAACCCTAATTGGACAAGAATAAGCCTAGGGAGGTCGAAAATGACCTAATTGTTCATCCAATGACACAAACACATCAACTGGATGCACATGATTTGTTAGAAACCCTAATTGGACAAGAATAAGCCTAGGGAGGACGAAATTGACCTTATTGTTCATCCAATGACACAAACATACCTATTGGATGCACAAGATCAGTTAGAAACCCTAATTGGACAAGAATAAGCCTAGGGAGGTCGAAAATGACCTAAATGTTTATCCAATGACACAAACAAAAGTATTGGATGCATAGGATTGGTTAGAAACCCTAATTGGACAAAATTAAGCAAATGGAGGTCGAAAATGACCTAAAAACTCATCCAATGACACAAACACACCTATTGGATGCACAAGATTTGTTAGAAACCCTAATTGGACAAGAATTAGCCTAGGGAGGACGAAAATGACCTTATTGTTAATCCAATGACACAAACACACCTATTGTATTCACAAGATTGGTCAGAAACCCTAATTGGACAAGAATAAGCCTAGGGAGGTCGAAAATGACTTAAATGTTCATCAAATAACATAAACACAAGTATTGGATGCACAAGATTGGTTAGAAACCCTAATTGGACAAGAATAAGCATAGGGAGGTCGAAAATGACATAAAAACTCATCCAATGGCACAAACACACATATTGGATGCACAAGATTTGTTAGAAACCCTAATTGGACAAGAATAAGCCTAGGGAGGACGAAAATGACCTAATTGTTCATCCAATGACACAAACACACCTATTGGATGCACAAGATCAGTTAGAAACCCTAATTGGACAAGAATAAGCCTAGGGAGGTCGAAAATAACCTCAATGTTCATCCATTGACACAAAGAAAATTATTGGATGCATAGGATTGGTTAGAAACCCTAATTGGACAAAATTAAGCAAATGGAGGTCGAAATTGACCTTAAAACTCATCCAATGACAGAAACACACCTATTGGATGCACAAGATTTGTTAGAAACCCTAATTGGACAAGAATAAGCCTAGGGAGGATAAAAATGACCTTATTGTTAATCCAATGACACAAACACACCTATTGGATGCACAAGATTGGTCAAAAACCCTAATTGGACAAGAATAAGCCTAGGGAGGTCGAAAATCACGTAAATGTTGATCCAATAACATAAACACAAGTATTGGATGCACAAGATTGGTTAGAAACCCAAATTGGACAAGAATAAGCATAGGGAGGTCGAAAATGACATAAAAACTCATCCAAAGACACAAACACACCTATTGGATGCACAAGATTTGTTAGAAACCCTAATTGGACAAGAATAAGCCTAGGTAGGACGAAAATGACATTATTGTTCATCGAATGACACAAACACACCTATTGGATGCACAAGATCAGTTTGAAACCCTAATTGGACAAGAATAAGCCTAGGGAGGTCGAAAATGACCTAATTGTTCATCCAATGACACAAACACATCAACTGGATGCACATGATTTGTTAGAAACCCTAATTGGACAAGAATAAGCCTAGGGAGGACGAAAATGAATTTATTGTTCATCCAATGACACAAACATACCTATTGGATGCACAAGATCAGTTAGAAACCCTAATTAGACAAGAATAAGCCTAGGGAGGTCGAAAATGACCTAAATGTTTATCCAATGACACAAACAAAAGTATTGGATGCATAGGATTGGTTAGAAACCCTAATTGGACAAAATTAAGCAAATGGACGTCGAAAATGACCTAAAAACTCATCCAATGACATAAACACACCTATTGGATGCACAAGATTTGTTAGAAACCCTAATTGGACAAGAATAAGCCTAGGGAGGACGAAAATGACCTTATTGTTAATCCAATGACACAAACACACCTATTGGATTCACAAGATTGGTCAGAAACCCTAATTGGACAAGAATAAGCCTAGGGAGGTCGAAAATGACTTAAATGTTCATCAAATAACATAAACACAAGTATTGGATGCACAAGATTGGTTAGAAACCCTAATTGGACAAGAATAAGCATAGGGAGGTCGAAAATGACATAAAAACTCATCCAATGGCACAAACACACATATTGGATGCACAAGATTTGTTAGAAACCCTAATTGGACAAGAATAAGCCTAGGTAGGACGAAAATGACCTTATTGTTCATCGAATGACACAAACACACCTATTGGATGCACAAGATCAGTTCGAAACCCTAATTGGACAAGTATAAGCCTAGGGAGGTCGAAAATGACCTAATTGTTCATCCAATGACACAAACACATCAACTGGATGCACATGATTTGTTAGAAACCCTAATTGGACAAGAATAAGCCTAGGGAGGACGAAAATGACCTTATTGTTCATCCAATGACAGAAACATACCTATTGGATGCACAAGATCAGTTAGAAACCCTAATTAGACAAGAATAAGCCTAGGGAGGTCGAAAATGACCTAAATGTTTATCCAATGACACAAACAAAAGTATTGGATGCATAGGATTGGTTAGAAACCCTAATTGGACAAAATTAAGCAAATGGACGTCGAAAATGACCTAAAAACTCATCCAATGACATAAACACACCTATTGGATGCACAAGATTTGTTAGAAACCCTAATTGGACAAGAATAAGCCTAGGGAGGACGAAAATGACCTTATTGTTAATCCAATGACACAAACACACCTATTGGATTCACAAGATTGGTCAGAAACCCTAATTGGACAAGAATAAGCCTAGGGAGGTCGAAAATGACTTAAATGTTCATCCAATAACATAAACACAAGTATTGGATGCACAAGATTGGTTAGAAACCCTAATTGGACAAGAATAAGCATAGGGAGGTCGAAAATGACATAAAAACTCATCCAATGACACAAACACACATATTGGATGCACAAGATTTGTTAGAAACCCTAATTGGACAAGAATAAAACTAGGGAGGACGAAAATTTCCTAAAAGTTCATCCAATGACACAAACACATCAACTGGATGCACATGATTTGTTAGAAACCCTAATTGGACAAGAATAAGCCTAGGGAGGACGAAAATGACGTAAATGTTCGTCCAATAACATAAACACAAGTATTGGATGCACAAGATTGGTTAGAAACCCTAATTGGACAAGAATAAGCATAGGGAGGTCGAAAATGACATAAAAACTCATCCAATGACACAAACACACATATTGGATGCACACGATTTGTTAGAAACCCTAATTGGACAAGAATAAGCCTTGGTAGGACGAAAATGACCTTATTGTTCATCGAATGACGCAAACACACCTATTGGATGCACAAGATCAGTTTGAAACCCTTATTGGACAAGAATAAGCCTAGGGAGGTCGAAAATGACCTAATTGTTCATCCAATGACACAAACACACCTATTGGATGCACAAGATCAGTTAGAAACCCTAATTGGACAAGAATAAGCCTAGGGAGGTCGAAAATCACCTAAATGTTTATCCAATGACACAAACAAAAGTATTGGATGCATAGGATTGGTTAGAAACCCTAATTGGACAAAATTAAGCAAATGGAGGTCGAAATTGACCTTAAAACTCATCCAATGACAGAAACACACCTATTGGATGCACAAGATTTGTTAGAAACCCTAATTGGACAAGAATAAGCCTAGGGAGGATAAAAATGACCTTATATTTAATCCAATGACACAAACACACCTATTGGATGCACAAGATTGGTCAAAAACCCTAATTGGACAAGAATAAGCCTAGGGAGGTCGAAAATGACGTAAATGTTGATCCAATAACATAAACACAAGTATTGGATGCACAAGATTGGTTAGAAACCCAAATTGGACAAGAATAAGCATAGGGAGGTCGAAAATGACATAAAAACTCATCCAATGACACAAACACACCTATTGGATGCACAAGATTTGTTAGAAACCCTAATTGGACAAGAATAAGCCTAGGTAGGACGAAAATGACATTATTGTTCATCGAATGACACAAACACACCTATTGGATGCACAAGATCAGTTTGAAACCCTAATTGGACAAGAATAAGCCTAGGGAGGTCGAAAATGACCTAATTGTTCATCCAATGACACAAACACACCTATTGGATGCACAAGATCAGTTAGAAACCCTAATTGGACAAGAATAAGCCTAGGGAGGTCGAAAATGACCTAAATGTTTATCCAATGACACAAACAAAAGTATTGGATGCATAGGATTGGTTAGAAACCCTAATTGGACAAAATTAAGCAAATGCAGGTCGAAAATGACCTAAAAACTCATCCAATGACACAGACACACCTATTGGATGCACAAGATTTGTTAGAAACCCTAATTGGACAAGAATAAGCCTAGGGAGGACGAAAATGACCTAATTGTTCATCCAATGACACAAACACACCTATTGGATGCACAAGATCAGTTAGAAACCCTAATTGGACAAGAATAAGCCTAGGGAGGTCGAAAATGACCTAAATGTTCATCCATTGACACAAACAAAAGTATTGGATGCATAGGATTGGTTAGAAACCCTAATTGGACAAAATTAAGCAAATGGAGGTCGAAATTGACCTAAAAACTCATCCAATGACAGAAACACACCTATTGGATGCACAAGATTTGTTAGAAACCCTAATTGGACATGAATAAGCCTAGGGAGGACGAAAATGACCTTATTGTTAATCCAATGACACAAACACACCTATTGGATGCACAAGATTGGTCAAGAACCCTAATTGGACAAGAATAAGCCTAGGGAGGTCGAAAATGACGTAAATGTTCATCCAATAACATAAACACAAGTATTGGATGCACAAGATTAGTTAGAAACCCTAATTGGACAAGAATAAGCATAGGGAGGTCGAAAATGACATAAAAACTCATCCAATGACACAAACATACATATTGGATGCACAAGATTTGTTAGAAACCCTAATTGGACAAGAAAAAGCCTAGGTAGGACGAAAATGACCTTATTGTTCATCGAATGACACAAACACACCTATTGGATGCACAAGATCAGTTTGAAACCCTAATTGGACAAGAATAAGCCTAGGGAGGTCGAAAATGACCTAATTGTGCATCCAATGACACAAACACATCAACTGGATGCACATGATTTGTTAGAAACCCTAATTGGACAAGAATAAGCCTGGGGAGGAAGAAAATGACCTTATTGTTCATCCAATGACACAAACACACCTATTGGATGCACAAGATCAGTTAGAAACCCTAATTGGACAAGAATAAGCCTAGGGAGGTCGAAAATGACCTAAATGTTTATCCAATGACACAAACAAAAGTATTGGATGCATAGGATTGGTTAGAAACCCTAATTGGACAAAATTAAGCAAATGCAGGTCGAAAATGACCTAAAAACTCATCCAATGACACAAACACACCTATTGGATGCACAAGATTTGTTAGAAACCCTAATTGGACAAGAATAAGCCTAGGGAGGACGAAAATGACCTAATTGTTCATCCAATGACACAAACACACCTATTGGATGCACAAGATCAGTTAGAAACCCTAATTGGACAAGAATAAGCCTAGGGAGGTCGAAAATGACCTAAATGTTCATCCATTGACACAAATAAAAGTATTGGATGCATAGGATTGGTTAGAAACCCTAATTGGACAAAATTAAGCAAATGGAGGTCGAAATTGACCTAAAAACTCATCCAATGACAGAAACACACCTATTGGATGCACAAGATTTGTTAGAAACCCTAATTGGACATGAATAAGCCTAGGGAGGTCGAAAATGACTTAAATGTTCATCCAATAACATAAACACAAGTATTGGATGCACAAGATTGGTTAGAAACCCTAATTGGACAAGAATAAGCATAGGGAGGTCGAAAATGACATAAAAACTCATCCAATGACACAAACACACCTATTGGATGCACAAGATTGGTCAGAAACCCTAATTGGACAAGAATAAGCCTAGGGAGGTCGAAAATGACTTAAATGTTCATCCAATAACATAAACACAAGTATTGGATGCACAAGATTGGTTAGAAACCCTAATTGGACAAGAATAAGCATAGGGAGGTCGAAAATGACATAAAAACTCATCCAATGGCACAAACACACATATTGGATGCACAAGATTTGTTAGAAACCCTAATTGGACAAGAATAAGACTAGGGAGGACGTAAATGACCTAATTGTTCATCCAATGACACAAACACACCTATTGGATGCACAAGATTGGTCAGAAACCCTAATTGGACAAGAATAAACCTAGGGAGGTCGAAAATGACGTAAATGTTCATCCAATAACATAAACACAAGTATTGGATGCACAAGATTGGTTAGAAACCCTAATTGGAAAAGAATAAGCATAGGGAGGTCGAAAATGACATAAAAACTCATCCAATGACATAAACACACATATTCGATGCACAAGATTTGTTAGAAACCCTAATTGGACAAGAATAAGCCTAGGTAGGACGAAAATGACCTTATTGTTCATCGAATGACACAAACACACCTATTGGATGCACATGATCAGTTTGAAATCCTAATTGGACAAGAATAAGCCTAGGGAGGTCGAAAATGACCTAAATGTTTATCCAATGACACAAACAAAAGTATTGGATGCATAGGATTGGTTAGAAACCCTAATTGGACAAAATTAAGCAAATGGAGGTCGAAAATGACATAAAAACTCATCCAATGACACAAACACACCTATTGGATGCACAAGATTTGTTAGAAACCCTAATTGGACAAGAATAAGCCTAGGTAGGACGAAAATGACCTTATTGTTCATCGAATGACACAAACACACCTATTGGATGCACAAGATCAGTTTGAAACCCTAATTGGACAAGAATAAGCCTAGGGAGGTCGAAAATGACGTAATTGTTCATCCAATAACGTAAACACAAGTATTGGATGCACAAGATTGGTTAGAAACCCTAATTGGACAAGAATAAGCATAGGGAGGTCGAAAATGACATAAAAACTCATCCAATGACACAAACACACATATTGGATGCACAAGATTTGTTAGAAACCCTAATTGGACAAGAATAAGCCTAAGTAGGACGAAAATGACCTTATTGTTCATCGAATGACACAAACACACCTATTGGATGCACAAGATCAGTTTGAAACCCTAATTGGACAAGAATAAGCCTAGGGAGGTCGAAAATGACCTAATTGTTCATCCAATGACACAAACACACCTATTGGATGCACAAGATCAGTTAGAAACCCTAATTGGACAAGAATAAGCCTAGGGAGGTCGAAAATGACCTAAATGTTTATCCAATGACACAAACAAAAGTATTGGATGCATAAGATTGGTTAAAAACCCTAATTGGACAAAATTAAGCAAATGCAGGTCGAAAATGACCTAAAAACTCATCCAATGACACAGACACACCTATTGGATGCACAAGATTTGTTAGAAACCCTAATTGGACAAGAATAAGACTAGGGAGGACGAAAATGACCTAAAAGTTCATCCAATGACACAAACACATCAACTGGATGCACATGATTGGTTAGAAACCCTAATTGGACAAGAATAAGCCTAGGGAGGTCGAAAATGACTTAAATGTTCATCCAATAACATAAACACAAGTATTGGATGCACAAGATTGGTTAGAAACCCTAATTGGACAAGAATAAGCATAGGGAGGTCGAAAATGACATAAAAACTCATCCAATGACACAAACACACATATTGGATGCACAAGATTTGTTAGAAACCCTAATTGGACAAGAATAAGCCTAAGTAGGACGAAAATGACCTTATTGTTCATCGAATGACACAAACACACCTATTGGATGCACAAGATCAGTTTGAAACCCTAATTGGACAAGAATAAGCCTAGGGAGGTCGAAAATGACCTAATTGTTCATCCAATGACACAAACACATCAACTGGATGCACATGATTTGTTAGAAACCCTAATTGGACAAGAATAAGCCTAGGGAGGACGAAAATGACCTTATTGTTCATCCAATGACACAAACACACCTATTGGATGCACAAGATGAGTTAGAAACCCTAATTCGACAAGAATAAGCCTAGGGAGGACGAAAATGACCTAAATGTTTATCCAATGACACAAACAAAAGTATTGGATGCATAGGATTGGTTAGAAACCCTAATTGGACAAAATTAAGCAAATGGAGGTCGAAAATGACCTAAAAACTCATCCAATGACACAAACACACCTATTGGATGCACAAGATTTGTTAGAAACCCTAATTGGACAAGAATAAGCCTAGGGAGGACGAAAATGACCTTATTGTTCATCCAATGACACAAACACACCTATTGGATGCACAAGATCAGTTAGAAACCCTAATTGGACAAGAATAAGCATAGGGAGGTCGAAAATGACATAAAAACTCATCCAATGACACAAACACACATATTGGATGCACAAGATTTGTTAGAAACCCTAATTGGACAAGAATAAGCCTAGGTAGGACGAAAATGACCTTATTGTTCATCGAATGACACAAACACACCTATTGGATGCACAAGATCAGTTCGAAACCCTAATTGGACAAGAATAAGCCTAGGGAGGTCGAAAATGACCTAATTGTTCATCCAATGACACAAACACATCAACTGGATGCACATGATTTGTTAGAAACCCTAATTGGACAAGAATAAGCCTAGGGAGGACGAAAATGACCTTATTGTTCATCCAATGACACAAACACACCTATTGGATGCACAAGATCAGTTAGAAACCCTAATTGGACAAGAATAAGCCTAGGGAGGTCGAAAATGACCTAAATGTTTATCCAATGACACAAACAAAAGTATTGGATGCATAGGATTGGTTAGAAACCCTAATTGGACAAAATTAAGCAAATGCAGGTCGAAAATGACCTAAAAACTCATCCAATGACACAAACACACCTATTGGCTGCACAAGATTTGTTAGAAACCCTAATTGGACAAGAATAAGCCTAGGGAGGACGAAAATGACCTTATTGTTAATCCAATGACACAAACACACCTATTGGATGCACAAGATTGGTCAGAAACCCTAATTGGACAAGAATAAGCCTAGGGAGGTCGAAAATGACTTAAATGTTCATCCAATAACATAAACACAAGTATTGGATGCACAAGATTGGTTAGAAACCCTAATTGGACAAGAATAAGCATAGGGAGGTCGAAAATGACATAAAAACTCATCCAATGGCACAAACACACATATTGGATGCACAAGATTTGTTAGAAACCCTAATTGGACAAGAATAAAACTAGGGAGGACGAAAATTTCCTAAAAGTTCATCCAATGACACAAACACATCAACTGGATGCACATGATTTGTTAGAAACCCTAATTGGACAAGAATAAGCCTAGGGAGGACGAAAATGACGTAAATGTTCGTCCAATAACATAAACACAAGTATTGGATGCACAAGATTGGTTAGAAACCCTAATTGGACAAGAATAAGCATAGGGAGGTCGAAAATGACATAAAAACTCATCCAATGACACAAACACACATATTGGATGCACACGATTTGTTAGAAACCCTAATTGGACAAGAATAAGCCTTGGTAGGACGAAAATGACCTTATTGTTCATCGAATGACGCAAACACACCTATTGGATGCACAAGATCAGTTTGAAACCCTTATTGGACAAGAATAAGCCTAGGGAGGTCGAAAATGACCTAATTGTTCATCCAATGACACAAACACACCTATTGGATGCACAAGATCAGTTAGAAACCCTAATTGGACAAGAATAAGCCTAGGGAGGTCGAAAATCACCTAAATGTTTATCCAATGACACAAACAAAAGTATTGGATGCATAGGATTGGTTAGAAACCCTAATTGGACAAAATTAAGCAAATGGAGGTCGAAATTGACCTTAAAACTCATCCAATGACAGAAACACACCTATTGGATGCACAAGATTTGTTAGAAACCCTAATTGGACAAGAATAAGCCTAGGGAGGATAAAAATGACCTTATATTTAATCCAATGACACAAACACACCTATTGGATGCACAAGATTGGTCAAAAACCCTAATTGGACAAGAATAAGCCTAGGGAGGTCGAAAATGACGTAAATGTTGATCCAATAACATAAACACAAGTATTGGATGCACAAGATTGGTTAGAAACCCAAATTGGACAAGAATAAGCATAGGGAGGTCGAAAATGACATAAAAACTCATCCAATGACACAAACACACCTATTGGATGCACAAGATTTGTTAGAAACCCTAATTGGACAAGAATAAGCCTAGGTAGGACGAAAATGACATTATTGTTCATCGAATGACACAAACACACCTATTGGATGCACAAGATCAGTTTGAAACCCTAATTGGACAAGAATAAGCCTAGGGAGGTCGAAAATGACCTAATTGTTCATCCAATGACACAAACACATCAACTGGATGCACATGATTTGTTAGAAACCCTAATTGGACAAGAATAAGCCTAGGGAGGACGAAAATGACCTTATTGTTCATCCAATGACACAAACACACCTATTGGATGCACAAGATCAGTTAGAAACCCTAATTAGACAAGAATAAGCCTAGGGAGGTCGAAAATGACCTAAATGTTTATCCAATGACACAAACAAAAGTATTGGATGCATAGGATTGGTTAGAAACCCTAATTGGACAAAATTAAGCAAATGGACGTCGAAAATGACCTAAAAACTCATCCAATGACACAAACACACCTATTGGATGCACAAGATTTGTTAGAAACCCTAATTGGACAAGAATAAGCCTAGGGAGGACGAAAATGACCTTATTGTTAATCCAATGACACA
This sequence comes from Cicer judaicum, assembly GCA_037974835.1. NCBI lineage: Eukaryota > Viridiplantae > Streptophyta > Magnoliopsida > Fabales > Fabaceae > Cicer > Cicer judaicum. Next base: position 129,247 of record JBBPBS010000622.1, on the reverse strand, counting down.
AACACACCTATTGGATGCAGAAGATTGGTTAGAAACCCTAATTGGACAAGAATAAGCCTAGGGAGGTCGAAAATGACTTAAATGTTCATCCAATAACATAAACACAAGTATTGGATGCACAAGATTGGTTAGAAACCCTAATTGGACAAGAATAAGCATAGGGAGGTCGAAAATGACATAAAAACTCATCCAATGACACAAACACACATATTGGATGCACAAGATTTGTTAGAAACCCTAATTGGACAAGAATAAGCCTAAGTAGGACGAAAATTACCTTATTGATCATCGAATGACACAAACACACCTATTGGATGCACAAGATCAGTTTGAAACCCTAATTGGACAAGAATAAGCCTAGGGAGGTCGAAAATGACCTAATTGTTCATCCAATGACACAAACACATCAACCGGATGCACATGATTTGTTAGAAACCCTAATTGGACAAGAATAAGCCTAGGGAGGACGAAAATGACCTTATTGTTCATCCCATGACACAAACACACCTATTGGATGCACAAGATCAGTTAGAAACCCTAATTGGACAAGAATAAGCCTAGGGAGGTCGAAAATGACCTAAATGTTTATCCAATGACACAAACAAAAGTATTGGATGCATAGGATTGGTTAGAAACCCTAATTGGACAAAATTAAGCAAATGCAGGTCGAAAATGACCTAAAAACTCATCCAATGACACAAACACACCTATTGGCTGCACAAGATTTGTTAGAAACCCTAATTGGACAAGAATAAGCCTAGGGAGGACGAAAATGACCTTATTGTTAATCCAATGACACAAACACACCTATTGGATGCACAAGATTGGTCAGAAACCCTAATTGGACAAGAATAAGCCTAGGGAGGTCGAAAATGACTTAAATGTTCATCCAATAACATAAACACAAGTATTGGATGCACAAGATTGGTTAGAAACCCTAATTGGACAAGAATAAGCATAGGGAGGTCGAAAATGACATAAAAACTCATCCAATGGCACAAACACATCAACTGGATGCACATGATTTGTTAGAAACCCTAATTGGACAAGAATAAGCCTAGGTAGGACGAAAATGACCTTATTGTTCATCGAATGACACAAACACACCTATTGGATGCACAAGATCAGTTTGAAACCCTAATTGGACAAGAATAAGCCTAGGGAGGTCGAAAATGACGTAATTGTTCATCCAATAACATAAACACAAGTATTGGATGCACAAGATTGGTTAGAAACCCTAATTGGACAAGAATAAGCATAGGGAGGTCGAAAATGACATAAAAACTCATCCAATGACACAAACACACATATTGGATGCACAAGATTTGTTAGAAACCCTAATTGGACAAGAATAAGCCTAAGTAGGACGAAAATGACCTTATTGTTCATCGAATGACACAAACACACCTATTGGATGCACAAGATCAGTTAGAAACCCTAATTGGACAAGAATAAGCCTAGGGAGGTCGAAAATGACCTAATTGTTCATCCAATGACACAAACACATCAACTGGATGCACATGATTTGTTAGAAACCCTAATTGGACAAGAATAAGCCTAGGGAGGACGAAAATGACGTAAATGTTCATCCAATAACATAAACACAAGTATTGGATGCACAAGATTGGTTAGAAACCCTAATTGGACAAGAATAAGCATAGGGAGGTCGAAAATGACATAAAAACTCATCCAATGACACAAACACACATATTGGATGCACAAGATTTGTTAGAAACCCTAATTGGACAAGAATAAGCCTAGGGAGGACGAAAATGACCTTATTGTTCATCGAATGACACAAACACACCTATTGGATGCACAAGATCAGTTTGAAACCCTAATTGGACAAGAATAAGCCTAGGGAGGTCGAAAATGACCTAATTGTGCATCCAATGACACAAACACATCAACTGGATGCACATGATTTGTTAGAAACCCTAATTGGACAAGAATAAGCCTGGGGAGGAAGAAAATGACCTTATTGTTCATCCAATGACACAAACACACCTATTGGATGCACAAGATGAGTTAGAAACCCTAATTCGACAAGAATAAGCCTAGGGAGGACGAAAATGACCTAAATGTTTATCCAATGACACAAACAAAAGTATTGGATGCATAGGATTGGTTAGAAACCCTAATTGGACAAAATTAAGCAAATGGAGGTCGAAAATGACCTAAAAACTCATCCAATGACACAAACACACCTATTGGATGCACAAGATTTGTTAGAAACCCTAATTGGACAAGAATAAGCCTAGGGAGGACGAAAATGACCTTATTGTTAATCCAATGACACAAACACACCTATTGGATTCACAAGATTGGTCAGAAACCCTAATTGGACAAGAATAAGCCTAGGGAGGTCGAAAATGACTTAAATGTTCATCAAATAACATAAACACAAGTATTGGATGCACAAGATTGGTTAGAAACCCTAATTGGACAAGAATAAGCATAGGGAGGTCGAAAATGACAAAAACTCATCCAATGGCACAAACACACATATTGGATGCACAAGATTTGTTAGAAACCCTAATTGGACAAGAATAAGCCTAGGTAGGACGAAAATGACCTTATTGTTCATCGAATGACACAAACACACCTATTGGATGCACAAGATCAGTTCGAAACCCTAATTGGACAAGTATAAGCCTAGGGAGGTCGAAAATGACCTAATTGTTCATCCAATGACACAAACACATCAACTGGATGCACATGATTTGTTAGAAACCCTAATTGGACAAGAATAAGCCTAGGGAGGACGAAAATGACCTTATTGTTCATCCAATGACACAAACATACCTATTGGATGCACAAGATCAGTTAGAAACCCTAATTGGACAAGAATAAGCCTAGGGAGGTCGAAAATGACCTAAATGTTTATCCAATGACACAAACAAAAGTATTGGATGCATAGGATTGGTTAGAAACCCTAATTGGACAAAATTAAGCAAATGGAGGTCGAAAATGACATAAAAACTCATCCAATGACACAAACACACCTATTGGATGCACAAGATTTGTTAGAAACCCTAATTGGACAAGAATAAGCCTAGGTAGGACGAAAATGACATTATTGTTCATCGAATGACACAAACACACCTATTGGATGCACAAGATCAGTTTGAAACCCTAATTGGACAAGAATAAGCCTAGGGAGGTCGAAAATGACCTAATTGTTCATCCAATGACACAAACACATCAACTGGATGCACATGATTTGTTAGAAACCCTAATTGGACAAGAATAAGCCTAGGGAGGACGAAATTGACCTTATTGTTCATCCAATGACACAAACATACCTATTGGATGCACAAGATCAGTTAGAAACCCTAATTGGACAAGAATAAGCCTAGGGAGGTCGAAAATGACCTAAATGTTTATCCAATGACACAAACAAAAGTATTGGATGCATAGGATTGGTTAGAAACCCTAATTGGACAAAATTAAGCAAATGCAGGTCGAAAATGACCTAAAAACTCATCCAATGACACAAACACACCTATTGGATGCACAAGATTGGTTAGAAACCCTAATTGGACAAGAATAAGCATAGGGAGGTCGAAAATGACATAAAAACTCATCCAATGGCACAAACACACATATTGGATGCACAAGATTTGTTAGAAACCCTAATTGGACAAGAATAAGACTAGGGAGGACGTAAATGACCTAATTGTTCATCCAATGACACAAACACACCTATTGGATGCACAAGATTGGTCAGAAACCCTAATTCGACAAGAATAAGCCTAGGGAGGTCGAAAATGACGTAAATGTTCATCCAATAACATAAACACAAGTATTGGATGCACAAGATTGGTTAGAAACCATAATTGGACAAGAATAAGCCTAGGGAGGTCGAAAATGACCTAAAAACTCATCCAATGACACAAACACACATATTGGATGCACAAGATTTGTTAGAAACCCTAATTGGACAAGAATAAGCCTAGGTAGGACGAAAATGACCTTATTGTTCATCGAATGACACAAACACACCTATTGGATGCACAAGATCAGTTCGAAACCCTAATTGGACAAGAATAAGCCTAGGGAGGTCGAAAATGACCTAATTGTTCATCCAATGACACAAACACATCAACTGGATGCACATGATTTGTTAGAAACCCTAATTGGACAAGAATAAGCCTAGGGAGGACGAAAATGACCTTATTGTTCATCCAATGACACAAACACACCTATTGGATGCACAAGATCAGTTAGAAACCCTAATTGGACAAGAATAAGCCTAGGGAGGTCGAAAATGACCTAAATGTTTATCCAATGACACAAACAAAAGTATTGGATGCATAGGATTGGTTAGAAACCCTAATTGGACAAAATTAAGCAAATGCAGGTCGAAAATGACCTAAAAACTCATCCAATGACACAAACACACCTATTGGCTGCACAAGATTTGTTAGAAACCCTAATTGGACAAGAATAAGCCTAGGGAGGACGAAAATGACCTTATTGTTAATCCAATGACACAAACACACCTATTGGATGCACAAGATTGGTCAGAAACCCTAATTGGACAAGAATAAGCCTAGGGAGGTCGAAAATGACTTAAATGTTCATCCAATAACATAAACACAAGTATTGGATGCACAAGATTGGTTAGAAACCCTAATTGGACAAGAATAAGCATAGGGAGGTCGAAAATGACATAAAAACTCATCCAATGACACAAACACACATATTGGATGCACAAGATTTGTTAGAAACCCTAATTGGACAAGAATAAGCCTAAGTAGGACGAAAATGACCTTATTGTTCATCGAATGACACAAACACACCTATTGGATGCACAAGATCAGTTTGAAACCCTAATTGGACAAGAATAAGCCTAGGGAGGTCGAAAATGAACTAATTGTTCATCCAATGACACAAACACATCAACTGGATGCACATGATTTGTTAGAAACCCTAATTGGACAAGAATAAGCCTAGGGAGGACGAAAATGACCTTATTGTTCATCCAATGACACAAACACACCTATTGGATGCACAAGATTGGTCAGAAACCCTAATTGGACAAGAATAAGCCTAGGGAGGTCGAAAATGACTTAAATGTTCATCCAATAATATAAACACAAGTATTGGATGCACAAGATTGGTTAGAAACCCTAATTGGACAAGAATAAGCATAGGGAGGTCGAAAATGACATAAAAACTCATCCAATGGCACAAACACATCAACTGGATGCACATGATTTGTTAGAAACCCTAATTGGACAAGAATAAGCCTAGGTAGGACGAAAATGACCTTATTGTTCATCGAATGACACAAACACACCTATTGGATGCACAAGATCAGTTTGAAACCCTAATTGGACAAGAATAAGCCTAGGGAGGTCGAAAATGACCTAAATGTTTATCCAATGACACAAACAAAAGTATTGGATGCATAGGATTGGTTAAAAACCCTAATTGGACAAAATTAAGCAAATGCAGGTCGAAAATGACCTAAAAACTCATCCAATGACACAGACACACCTATTGGATGCACAAGATTTGTTAGAAACCCTAATTGGACAAGAATAAGACTAGGGAGGACGAAAATGACCTAAAAGTTCATCCAATGACACAAACACATCAACTGGATGCACATGATTTGTTAGAAACCCTAATTGGACAAGAATAAGCCTAGGGAGGACGAAAATGACGTAAATGTTCATCCAATAACATAAACACAAGTATTGGATGCACAAGATTGGTTAGAAACCCTAATTGGACAAGAATAAGCATAGGGAGGTCGAAAATGACATAAAAACTCATCCAATGACACAAACACACATATTGGATGCACAAGATTTGTTAGAAACCCTAATTGGACAAGAATAAGCCTAAGTAGGACGAAAATGACCTTATTGTTCATCGAATGACACAAACACACCTATTGGATGCACAAGATCAGTTTGAAACCCTAATTGGACAAGACTAAGCATAGGGAGGTCGAAAATGACCTAATTGTTCATCCAATGACACAAACACATCAACTGGATGCACATGATTTGTTAGAAACCCTAATTGGACAAGAATAAGCCTAGGGAGGACGAAAATGACCTTATTGTTCATCCAATGACACAAACACACCTATTGGATGCACAAGATCAGTTAGAAACCCTAATTGGACAAGAATAAGCCTAGGGAGGTCGAAAATGACCTAAATGTTTATCCAATGAGACAAACAAAATTATTGGATGCATAAGATTGGTTAGAAACCCTAATTGGACAAAATTAAGCAAATGGAGGTCGAAAATGACCTAAAAACTCAACCAATGACACAAACACACCTATTGGATGCACAAGATTTGTTAGAAACCCTAATTGGACAAGAATACGCCTAGGGAGGACGAAAATGACCTAATTGTTCATCCAATGACACAAACACACCTATTGGATGCACAAGATCAGTTAGAAACCCTAATTGGACAAGAATAAGCCTAGGGAGGTCGAAAATGACCTAAATGTTCATCCATTGACACAAACAAAAGTATTGGATGCATAGGATTGGTTAGAAACCCTAATTGGACAAAATTAAGCAAATGGAGGTCGAAATTGACCTAAAAACTCATCCAATGACAGAAACACACCTATTGGATGCACAAGATTTGTTAGAAACCCTAATTGGACATGAATAAGCCTAGGGAGGACGAAAATGACCTTATTGTTAATCCAATGACACAAACACACCTATTGGATGCACAAGATTGGTCAAGAACCCTAATTGGACAAGAATAAGCCTAGGGAGGTCGAAAATGACGTAAATGTTCATCCAATAACATAAACACAAGTATTGGATGCACAAGATTGGTTAGAAACCATAATTGGACAAGAATAAGCCTAGGGAGGTCGAAAATGACCTAAAAACTCATCCAATGACACAAACACACATATTGGATGCACAAGATTTGTTAGAAACCCTAATTGGACAAGAATAAGCCTAGGTAGGACGAAAATGACCTTATTGTTCATCGAATGACACAAACACACCTATTGGATGCACAAGATCAGTTTGAAACCCTAATTGGACAACAATAAGCCTTGGGAGGATGAAAATGACCTTATTGTTCATCCAATGACAAAAACACACCTATTGGATGCACAAGATCAGTTAGAAATCCTAATTGGACAAGAATAAGCCTAGGGAGGTCGAAAATGACCTAAATGTTTATCCAATGACACAAACAAAAGTATTGGATGCATAGGATTGGTTAGAAACCCTAATTGGACAAAATTAAGCAAATGGAGGTCGAAAATGACATAAAAACTCATCCAATGACACAAACACACCTATTGGATGCACAAGATTTGTTAGAAACCCTAATTGGACAAGAATAAGCCTAGGGAGGACGAAAATGACCTTATTGTTAATCCAATGATACAAACACACCTATTGGATTCACAAGATTGGTCAAAAACCCTAATTGGACAAGAATAAGCCTAGGGAGGTCGAAAATGACGTAATTTTTCATCCAATAACATAAACACAAGTATTGGATGCACAAGATTGGTTAGAAACCCTAATTGGACAAGAATAAGCATAGGGAGGTCGAAAATGACATAAAAACTCATCCAATGACACAAACACACATATTGGATGCACAAGATTTGTTAGAAACCCTAATTGGACAAGAATAAGCCTAAGTAGGACGAAAATGACCTTATTGTTCATCGAATGACACAAACACACCTATTGGATGCACAAGATCAGTTAGAAACCCTAATTGGACAAGAATAAGCCTAGGGAGGTCGAAAATGACCTAATTGTTCATCCAATGACACAAACACATCAACTGGATGCACATGATTTGTTAGAAACCCTAATTGGACAAGAATAAGCCTAGGGAGGACGAAAATGACGTAAATGTTCATCCAATAACATAAACACAAGTATTGGATGCACAAGATTGGTTAGAAACCCTAATTGGACAAGAATAAGCATAGGGAGGTCGAAAATGACATAAAAACTCATCCAATGACACAAACACACATATTGGATGCACAAGATTTGTTAGAAACCCTAATTGGACAAGAATAAGCCTAAGGAGGACGAAAATGACCTTATTGTTCATCGAATGACACAAACACACCTATTGGATGCACAAGATCAGTTTGAAACCCTAATTGGACAAGAATAAGCCTAGGGAGGTCGAAAATGACCTAATTGTTCATCCAATGACACAAACACATCAACTGGATGCACATGATTTGTTAGAAACCCTAATTGGACAAGAATAAGCCTAGGGAGGACGAAATTGACCTTATTGTTCATCCAATGACACAAACATACCTATTGGATGCACAAGATCAGTTAGAAACCCTAATTGGACAAGAATAAGCCTAGGGAGGTCGAAAATGACCTAAATGTTTATCCAATGACACAAACAAAAGTATTGGATGCATAGGATTGGTTAGAAACCCTAATTGGACAAAATTAAGCAAATGCAGGTCGAAAATGACCTAAAAACTCATCCAATGACACAAACACACCTATTGGATGCACAAGATTGGTTAGAAACCCTAATTGGACAAGAATAAGCATAGGGAGGTCGAAAATGACATAAAAACTCATCCAATGGCACAAACACACATATTGGATGCACAAGATTTGTTAGAAACCCTAATTGGACAAGAATAAGACTAGGGAGGACGTAAATGACCTAATTGTTCATCCAATGACACAAACACACCTATTGGATGCACAAGATTGGTCAGAAACCCTAATTCGACAAGAATAAGCCTAGGGAGGTCGAAAATGACGTAAATGTTCATCCAATAACATAAACACAAGTATTGGATGCACAAGATTGGTTAGAAACCATAATTGGACAAGAATAAGCCTAGGGAGGTCGAAAATGACCTAAAAACTCATCCAATGACACAAACACACATATTGGATGCACAAGATTTGTTAGAAACCCTAATTGGACAAGAATAAGCCTAGGTAGGACGAAAATGACCTTATTGTTCATCGAATGACACAAACACACCTATTGGATGCACAAGATCAGTTCGAAACCCTAATTGGACAAGAATAAGCCTAGGGAGGTCGAAAATGACCTAATTGTTCATCCAATGACACAAACACATCAACTGGATGCACATGATTTGTTAGAAACCCTAATTGGACAAGAATAAGCCTAGGGAGGACGAAAATGACCTTATTGTTCATCCAATGACACAAACACACCTATTGGATGCACAAGATCAGTTAGAAACCCTAATTGGACAAGAATAAGCCTAGGGAGGTCGAAAATGACCTAAATGTTTATCCAATGACACAAACAAAAGTATTGGATGCATAGGATTGGTTAGAAACCCTAATTGGACAAAATTAAGCAAATGCAGGTCGAAAATGACCTAAAAACTCATCCAATGACACAGACACACCTATTGGATGCACAAGATTTGTTAGAAACCCTAATTGGACAAGAATAAGCCTAGGGAGGACGAAAATGACCTAATTGTTCATCCAATGACACAAACACACCTATTGGATGCACAAGATCAGTTAGAAACCCTAATTGGACAAGAATAAGCCTAGGGAGGTCGAAAATGACCTAAATGTTCATCCATTGACACAAACAAAAGTATTGGATGCATAGGATTGGTTAGAAACCCTAATTGGACAAAATTAAGCAAATGGAGGTCGAAATTGACCTAAAAACTCATCCAATGACAGAAACACACCTATTGGATGCACAAGATTTGTTAGAAACCCTAATTGGACATGAATAAGCCTAGGGAGGACGAAAATGACCTTATTGTTAATCCAATGACACAAACACACCTATTGGATGCACAAGATTGGTCAAGAACCCTAATTGGACAAGAATAAGCCTAGGGAGGTCGAAAATGACGTAAATGTTCATCCAATAACATAAACACAAGTATTGGATGCACAAGATTGGTTAGAAACCATAATTGGACAAGAATAAGCCTAGGGAGGTCGAAAATGACCTAAAAACTCATCCAATGACACAAACACACATATTGGATGCACAAGATTTGTTAGAAACCCTAATTGGACAAGAATAAGCCTAGGTAGGACGAAAATGACCTTATTGTTCATCGAATGACACAAACACACCTATTGGATGCACAAGATCAGTTTGAAACCCTAATTGGACAACAATAAGCCTTGGGAGGATGAAAATGACCTTATTGTTCATCCAATGACAAAAACACACCTATTGGATGCACAAGATTAGTTAGAAATCCTAATTGGACAAGAATAAGCCTAGGGAGGTCGAAAATGACCTAAATGTTTATCCAATGACACAAACAAAAGTATTGGATGCATAGGATTGGTTAGAAACCCTAATTGGACAAAATTAAGCAAATGGAGGTCGAAAATGACATAAAAACTCATCCAATGACACAAACACACCTATTGGATGCAAAAGATTTGTTATAAACCCTAATTGGACAAGAATAAGCCTAGGGAGGACGAAAATGACCTTATTGTTAATCCAATGATACAAACACACCTATTGGATTCACAAGATTGGTCAAAAACCCTAATTGGACAAGAATAAGCCTAGGGAGGTCGAAAATGACGTAATTTTTCATCCAATAACATAAACACAAGTATTGGATGCACAAGATTGGTTAGAAACCCTAATTGGACAAGAATAAGCATAGGGAGGTCGAAAATGACATAAAAACTCATCCAATGACACAAACACACATATTGGATGCACAAGATTTGTTAGAAACCCTAATTGGACAAGAATAAGCCTTGGTAGGACGAAAATGACCTTATTGTTCATCGAATGACGCAAACACACCTATTGGATGCACAAGATCAGTTTGAAACCCTAATTGGACAAGAATAAGCCTAGGGAGGTCGAAAATGACCTAATTGTTCATCCAATGACACAAACACACCTATTGGATGCACAAGATCAGTTAGAAACCCTAATTGGACAAGATTAAGCCTAGGGAGGTCGAAAATCACCTAAATGTTTATCCAATGACACAAACAAAAGTATTGGATGCATAGGATTGGTTAGAAACCCTAATTGGACAAAATTAAGCAAATGGAGGTCGAAATTGACCTTAAAACTCATCCAATGACAGAAACACACCTATTGGATGCACAAGATTTGTTAGAAACCCTAATTGGACAAGAATAAGCCTAGGGAGGATAAAAATGACCTTATTGTTAATCCAATGACACAAACACACCTATTGGATGCACAAGATTGGTCAAAAACCCTAATTGGACAAGAATAAGCCTAGGGAGGTCGAAAATGACGTAAATGTTCATCCAATAACATAAACACAAGTATTGGATGCACAAGATTGGTTAGAAACCCAAATTGGACAAGAATAAGCATAGGGAGGTCGAAAATGACATAAAAACTCATCCAATGACACAAACACACCTATTGGATGCACAAGATTTGTTAGAAACCCTAATTGGACAAGAATAAGCCTAGGTAGGACGAAAATGACATTATTGTTCATCGAATGACACAAACACACCTATTGGATGCACAAGATCAGTTTGAAACCCTAATTGGACAAGAATAAGCCTAGGGAGGTCGAAAATGACCTAATTGTTCATCCAATGACACAAACACATCAACTGGATGCACATGATTTGTTAGAAACCCTAATTGGACAAGAATAAGCCTAGGGAGGACGAAAATGAACTTATTGTTCATCCAATGACACAAACATACCTATTGGATGCACAAGATCAGTTAGAAACCCTAATTAGACAAGAATAAGCCTAGGGAGGTCGAAAATGACCTAAATGTTTATCCAATGACACAAACAAAAGTATTGGATGCATAGGATTGGTTAGAAACCCTAATTGGACAAAATTAAGCAAATGGACGTCGAAAATGACCTAAAAACTCATCCAATGACATAAACACACCTATTGGATGCACAAGATTTGTTAGAAACCCTAATTGGACAAGAATAAGCCTAGGGAGGACGAAAATGACCTTATTGTTAATCCAATGACACAAACACACCTATTGGATTCACAAGATTGGTCAGAAACCCTAATTGGACAAGAATAAGCCTAGGGAGGTCGAAAATGACTTAAATGTTCATCCAATAACATAAACACAAGTATTGGATGCACAAGATTGGTTAGAAACCCTAATTGGACAAGAATAAGCATAGGGAGGTCGAAAATGACATAAAAACTCATCCAATGACACAAACACACATATTGGATGCACAAGATTTGTTAGAAACCCTAATTGGACAAGAATAAAACTAGGGAGGACGAAAATTTCCTAAAAGTTCATCCAATGACACAAACACATCAACTGGATGCACATGATTTGTTAGAAACCCTAATTGGACAAGAATAAGCCTAGGGAGGACGAAAATGACGTAAATGTTCGTCCAATAACATAAACACAAGTATTGGATGCACAAGATTGGTTAGAAACCCTAATTGGACAAGAATAAGCATAGGGAGGTCGAAAATGACATAAAAACTCATCCAATGACACAAACACACATATTGGATGCACAAGATTTGTTAGAAACCCTAATTGGACAAGAATAAGCCTAGGTAGGACGAAAATGACCTTATTGTTCATCGAATGACGCAAACACACCTATTGGATGCACAAGATCAGTTTGAAACCCTAATTGGACAAGAATAAGCCTAGGGAGGTCGAAAATGACCTAATTGTTCATCCAATGACACAAACACACCTATTGGATGCACAAGATCAGTTAGAAACCCTAATTGGACAAGAATAAGCCTAGGGAGGTCGAAAATCACCTAAATGTTTATCCAATGACACAAACAAAAGTATTGGATGCATAGGATTGGTTAGAAACCCTAATTGGACAAAATTAAGCAAATGGAGGTCGAAATTGACCTTAAAACTCATCCAATGACAGAAACACACCTATTGGATGCACAAGATTTGTTAGAAACCCTAATTGGACAAGAATAAGCCTAGGGAGGATAAAAATGACCTTATTGTTAATCCAATGACACAAACACACCTATTGGATGCACAAGATTGGTCAAAAACCCTAATTGGACAAGAATAAGCCTAGGGAGGTCGAAAATGACGTAAATGTTCATCCAATAACATAAACACAAGTATTGGATGCACAAGATTGGTTAGAAACCCAAATTGGACAAGAATAAGCATAGGGAGGTCGAAAATGACATAAAAACTCATCCAATGACACAAACACACATATTGGATGCACAAGATTTGTTAGAAACCCTAATTGGACAAGAATAAGCCTAGGTAGGACGAAAATGACCTTATTGTTCATCGAATGACACAAACACACCTATTGGATGCACAAGATCAGTTTGAAACCCTAATTGGACAACAATAAGCCTTGGGAGGATGAAAATGACCTTATTGTTCATCCAATGACAAAAACACACCTATTGGATGCACAAGATCAGTTAGAAATCCTAATTGGACAAGAATAAGCCTAGGGAGGTCGAAAATGACCTAAATGTTTATCCAATGACACAAACAAAAGTATTGGATGCATAGGATTGGTTAGAAACCCTAATTGGACAAAATTAAGCAAATGGAGGTCGAAAATGACATAAAAACTCATCCAATGACACAAACACACCTATTGGATGCACAAGATTTGTTAGAAACCCTAATTGGACAAGAATAAGCCTAGGTAGGACGAAAATGACATTATTGTTCATCGAATGACACAAACACACCTATTGGATGCACAAGATCAGTTTGAAACCCTAATTGGACAAGAATAAGCCTAGGGAGGTCGAAAATGACCTAATTGTTCATCCAATGACACAAACACACCAACTGGATGCACAAGATTTGTTAGAAACCCTAATTGGACAAGAATAAGCCTAGGGAGGACGAAAATGACCTTATTGTTCATCCAATGACACAAACACACCTATTGGATGCACAAGATCAGTTAGAAACCCTAATTGGACAAGAATAAGCCTAGGGAGGTCGAAAATGACCTAAATGTTTATCCAATGAGACAAACAAAATTATTGGATGCATAAGATTGGTTAGAAACCCTAATTGGACAAAATTAAGCAAATGGAGGTCGAAAATGACCTAAAAACTCAACCAATGACACAAACACACCTATTGGATGCACAAGATTTGTTAGAAACCCTAATTGGACAAGAATAAGCCTAGGGAGGACGAAAATGACCTAATTGTTCATCCAATGACACAAACACACCTATTGGATGCACAAGATTGGTTAGAAACCATAATTGGACAAGAATAGGCCTAGGGAAGTCGAAAATGACCTAAATGTTCCTCCAATGATACAAACACAAGTATTGGATGCACAAGATTGGTTAGACACCCTAATTGGACAAGAATAAGCCTAGGGAGGTCTAAAATGACCTAAATGTTCATCCAATTACACAAACACAACTATTGGATGCACAAGATTGGTTAGAAACCCTAATTGGACAAGAATAAGCCTAGGGAGGTCGAAAATGACTTAAATGTTCATCCAATGATACAAACAGAAGTATTGGATGCACAAGATTGGTTAGAAACCCTAATTGGACAAGAATAAGCCTAGGGAAGTTGAAAAGTACCTAAAAGTTCATCCAATGACACAAACACAACTATTGGATGCACAAGATTTGTTAGAAACCCTAATTGGACAAGAATAAGCCTAGGGAGGACGAAAATGACCTAATTGTTCATCCAATGACACAAACACACCTATTGGATGGAGAAGATTGGTTAGAAACCCTAATTGGACAAGAATAAGCCTAGGGAGGACAAAAATGACCTAAAAGTTCATCCAATGACACAAACACGCCTATTGGATGCACAAGATTGGTTAGAAACCCTAATTGAAAGAGAATAAGCCTAGGGAGGACGAAAATGACCTAATTGTTCATCCAATGAGACAAACACACCTATTGGATGCACAAGATTGGTTAGAAACCCTAATTGGACAAGAATAAGCCTAGGGAGGTCGAAAATGACTTAAAAGTTCATCCAATGACACAGACACACCTATTGGATGCACAAGATTTGTTAGAAACCCTAATTGGACAAGAATAAGCCTAGGGAGGACGAAAATGACCTAATTGTTCATCCAATGACACAAACACACCTATTGGATGCACAAGATCAGTTAGAAACCCTAATTGGACAAGAATAAGCCTAGGGAGGTCGAAAATGACCTAAATGTTCATCCATTGACACAAACAAAAGTATTGGATGCATAGGATTGGTTAGAAACCCTAATTGGACAAAATTAAGCAAATGGAGGTCGAAATTGACCTAAAAACTCATCCAATGACAGAAACACACCTATTGGATGCACAAGATTTGTTAGAAACCCTAATTGGACAAGAATAAGCCTAGGGAGGACGAAAATGACCTTATTGTTAATCCAATGATACAAACACACCTATTGGATTCACAAGATTGGTCAAAAACCCTAATTGGACAAGAATAAGCCTAGGGAGGTCGAAAATGACGTAATTTTTCATCCAATAACATAAACACAAGTATTGGATGCACAAGATTGGTTAGAAACCCTAATTGGACAAGAATAAGCATAGGGAGGTCGAAAATGACATAAAAACTCATCCAATGACACAAACACACATATTGGATGCACAAGATTTGTTAGAAACCGTAATTGGACAAGAATAAGACTAGGGAGGACGTAAATGACCTAAAAGATCATCCAATGACACAAACACATCAACTGGATGCACATGATTTGTTAGAAACCCTAATTGGACAAGAATAAGCCTAGGGAGGACGAAAATGACCTTATTGTTCATCCAATGACACAAACACACCTATTGGATGCACAAGATTGGTCAGAAACCCTAATTGGACAAGAATAAGCCTAGGGAGGTCGAAAATGACTTAAATGTTCATCCAATAACATAAACACAAGTATTGGATGCACAAGATTGGTTAGAAACCCTAATTGGACAAGAATAAGCATAGGGAGGTCGAAAATGACATAAAAACTCATCCAATGGCACAAACACATCAACTGGATGCACATGATTTGTTAGAAACCCTAATTGGACAAGAATAAGCCTAGGTAGGACGAAAATGACCTTATTGTTCATCGAATGACACAAACACACCTATTGGATGCACAAGATCAGTTTGAAACCCTAATTGGACAAGAATAAGCCTAGGGAGGTCGAAAATGACCTAATTGTTCATCCAATGACACAAACACATCAAGTGGATGCACATGATTTGTTAGAAACCCTAATTGGACAAGAATAAGCCTAGGGAGGACGAAAATGACTTTATTGTTCATCCAATGACACAAACACACCTATTGGATGCACAAGATCAGTTAGAAACCCTAATTGGACAAGAATAAGCCTAGGGAGGTCGAAAATGACCTAAATGTTTATCCAATGAGACAAACAAAATTATTGGATGCATAAGATTGGTTAGAAACCCTAATTGGACAAAATTAAGCAAATGGAGGTCGAAAATGACCTAAAAACTCAACCAATGACACAAACACACCTATTGGATGCACAAGATTTGTTAGAAACCCTAATTGGACAAGAATAAGCCTAGGGAGGACGAAAATGACCTAATTGTTCATCCAATGACACAAACACACCTATTGGATGCACAAGATCAGTTAGAAACCCTAATTGGACAAGAATAAGCCTAGGGTGGTCGAAAATGACCTAAATGTTCATCCATTGACACAAACAAAAGTATTGGATGCATAGGATTGGTTAGAAACCCTAATTGGACAAAATTAAGCAAATGGAGGTCGAAATTGACCTAAAAACTCATCCAATGACAGAAACACACCTATTGGATGCACAAGATTTGTTAGAAACCCTAATTGGACATGAATAAGCCTAGGGAGGACGAAAATGGCCTTATTGTTAATCCAATGACACAAACACACCTATTGGATGCACAAGATTGGTCAAGAACCCTAATTGGACAAGAATAAGCCTAGGGAGGTCGAAAATGACGTAAATGTTCATCCAATAACATAAACACACGTATTGGATGCACAAGATTGGTTAGAAACCATAATTGGACAAGAATAAGCCTAGGGAGGTCGAAAATGACCTAAAAACTCATCCAATGACACAAACACACATATTGGATGCACAAGATTTGTTAGAAACCCTAATTGGACAAGAATAAGCCTAGGTAGGACGAAAATGACCTTATTGTTCATCGAATGACACAAACACACCTATTGGATGCACAAGATCAGTTTGAAACCCTAATTGGACAACAATAAGCCTTGGGAGGATGAAAATGACCTTATTGTTCATCCAATGACAAAAACACACCTATTGGATGCACAAGATCAGTTAGAAATCCTAATTGGACAAGAATAAGCCTAGGGAGGTCGAAAATGACCTAAATGTTTATCCAATGACACAAACAAAAGTATTGGATGCATAGGATTGGTTAGAAACCCTAATTGGACAAAATTAAGCAAATGGAGGTCGAAAATGACATAAAAACTCATCAAATGACACAAACACACCTATTGGATGCAAAAGATTTGTTATAAACCCTAATTGGACAAGAATAAGCCTAGGGAGGACGAAAATGACCTTATTGTTAATCCAATGATACAAACACACCTATTGGATTCACAAGATTGGTCAAAAACCCTAATTGGACAAGAATAAGCCTAGGGAGGTCGAAAATGACGTAATTTTTCATCCAATAACATAAACACAAGTATTGGATGCACAAGATTGGTTAGAAACCCTAATTGGACAAGAATAAGCATAGGGAGGTCGAAAATGACATAAAAACTCATCCAATGACACAAACACACATATTGGATGCACAAGATTTGTTAGAAACCCTAATTGGACAAGAATAAGCCTAGGTAGGACGAAAATGACCTTATTGTTCATCGAATGACACAAACACACCTATTGGATGCACAAGATCAGTTTGAAACCCTAATTGGACAAGAATAAGCCTAGGGAGGTCGAAAATGACCTAATTGTTCATCCAATGACACAAACACATGAACTGGATGCACATGATTTGTTAGAAACCCTAATTGGACAAGAATAAGCATAGGGAGGACGAAAATGACGTTATTGTTCATCCAATGACACAAACACACCTATTGGATGCACAAGATCAGTTAGAAACCCTAATTGGACAAGAATAAGCTTAGGGACGTCGAAAATGACCTAAATGTTTATCCAATGACACAAACAAAAGTATTGGATGCATAGGATTGGTTAGAAACCCTAATTGGACAAAATGAAGCAAATGCAGGTCGAAAATGACCTAAAAACTCATCCAATGACACAAACACACCTATTGGATGCACAAGATTTGTTAGAAACCCTAATTGGACAAGAATAAGCCTAGGGAGGACCAAAATGACCTTATTGTTAATCCAATGACACAAACACACCTATTGGATGCACAAGATTGGTCAGAAACCCTAATTGGACAAGAATAAGCCTAGGGAGGTCGAAAATGACTTAAATGTTCATCCAATAACATAAACACAAGTATTGGATGCACAAGATTGGTTAGAAACCCTAATTGGACAAGAATAAGCATAGGGAGGTCGAAAATGACATAAAAACTCATCCAATGACACAAACACACATATTGGTTGCACAAGATTTGTTAGAAACCCTAATTGGACAAGAATAAGCCTAGGGAGGACGAAAATGACCTAATTGTTCATCCAATGACACAAACACACCTATTGGATGCACAAGATCAGTTAGAAACCCTAATTGGACAAGAATAAGCCTAGGGAGGTCGAAAATAACCTCAATGTTCATCCATTGACACAAAGAAAATTATTGGATGCATAGGATTGGTTAGAAACCCTAATTGGACAAAATTAAGCAAATGGAGGTCGAAATTGACCTTAAAACTCATCCAATGACAGAAACACACCTATTGGATGCACAAGATTTGTTAGAAACCCTAATTGGACAAGAATAAGCCTAGGGAGGATAAAAATGACCTTATTGTTAATCCAATGACACAAACACACCTATTGGATGCACAAGATTGGTCAAAAACCGTAATTGGACAAGAATAAGCCTAGGGAGGTCGAAAATGACGTAAATGTTCATCCAATAACATAAACACAAGTATTGGATGCACAAGATTGGTTAGAAACCCAAATTGGACAAGAATAAGCATAGGGAGGTCGAAAATGACATAAAAACTCATCCAATGACACAAACACACATATTGGATGCACAAGATTTGTTAGAAACCCTAATTGGACAAGAAAAAGCCTAGGTAGGACGAAAATGACCTTATTGTTCATCGAATGACACAAACACACCTATTGGATGCACAAGATCAGTTTGAAACCCTAATTGGACAAGAATAAGCCTAGGGAGGTCGAAAATGAACTAATTGTTCATCCAATGACACAAACACATCAACTGGACGCACATGATTTGTTAGAAACCCTAATTGGACAAGAATAAGCCTAGGGAGGACGAAAATGACCTTATTGTTCATCCAATGACACAAACATACCTATTGGATGCACAAGATCAGTTAGAAACCCTAATTGGACAAGAATAAGCCTAGGGAGGTCGAAAATGACCTAATTGTTCATCCAATGACACAAACACATCAACTGGATGCACATGATTTGTTAGAAACCCTAATTGGACAAGAATAAGCCTAGGGAGGACGAAAATGACCTTATTGTTCATCCAATGACACAAACACACCTATTGGATGCACAAGATCAGTTAGAAATCCTAATTGGACAAGAATAAGCCTAGGGAGGTCGAAAATGACCTAAATGTTTATCCAATGACACAAACAAAAGTATTGGATGCATAGGATTGGTTAGAAACCCTAATTGGACAAAATTAAGCAAATGGAGGTCGAAAATGACATAAAAACTCATCCAATGACACAAACACACCTATTGGATGCACAAGATTTGTTAGAAACCCTAATTGGACAAGAATAAGCCTAGGGAGGACGAAAATGACCTTATTGTTAATCCAATGATACAAACACACCTATTGGATTCACAAGATTGGTCAAAAACCCTAATTGGACAAGAATAAGCCTAGGGAGGTCGAAAATGACGTAATTTTTCATCCAATAACATAAACACAAGTATTGGATGCACAAGATTGGTTAGAAACCCTAATTGGACAAGAATAAGCATAGGGAGGTCGAAAATGACATAAAAACTCATCCAATGACACAAACACACATATTGGATGCACAAGATTTGTTAGAAACCCTAATTGGACAAGAATAAGCCTAAGTAGGACGAAAATGACCTTATTGTTCATCCAATGACACAAACACACCTATTGGATGCACAAGATCAGTTAGAAACCCTAATTGGACAAGAATAAGCCTAGGGAGGTCGAAAATGACCTAATTGTTCATCCAATGACACAAACACATCAACTGGATGCACATGATTTGTTAGAAACCCTAATTGGACAAGAATAAGCCTAGGGAGGACGAAAATGACGTAAATGTTCATCCAATAACATAAACACAAGTATTGGATGCACAAGATTGGTTAGAAACCCTAATTGGACAAGAATAAGCATAGGGAGGTCGAAAATGACATAAAAACTCATCCAATGACACAAACACACATATTGGATGCACAAGATTTGTTAGAAACCCTAATTGGACAAGAATAAGCCTAAGGAGGACGAAAATGACCTTATTGTTCATCGAATGACACAAACACACCTATTGGATGCACAAGATCAGTTTGAAACCCTAATTGGACAAGAATAAGCCTAGGGAGGTCGAAAATGACCTAATTGTTCATCCAATGACACAAACACATCAACTGGATGCACATGATTTGTTAGAAACCCTAATTGGACAAGAATAAGCCTAGGGAGGACGAAATTGACCTTATTGTTCATCCAATGACACAAACATACCTATTGGATGCACAAGATCAGTTAGAAACCCTAATTGGACAAGAATAAGCCTAGGGAGGTCGAAAATGACCTAAATGTTTATCCAATGACACAAACAAAAGTATTGGATGCATAGGATTGGTTAGAAACCCTAATTGGACAAAATTAAGCAAATGCAGGTCGAAAATGACCTAAAAACTCATCCAATGACACAAACACACCTATTGGATGCACAAGATTTGTTAGAAACCCTAATTGGACAAGAATAAGCCTAGGGAGGACGAAAATGACCTAATTGTTCATCCAATGACACAAACACACCTATTGGATGCACAAGATCAGTTAGAAACCCTAATTGGACAAGAATAAGCCTAGGGAGGTCGAAAATGACCTAAATGTTCATCCATTGACACAAACAAAAGTATTGGATGCATAGGATTGGTTAGAAACCCTAATTGGACAAAATTAAGCAAATGGAGGTCGAAAATGACCTAAAAACTCATCCAATGACACAAACACACCTATTGGATGCACAAGATTTGTTAGAAACCCTAATTGGACAAGAATAAGCCTAGGGAGGACGAAAATGACCTTATTGTTCATCCAATGACACAAACACACCTATTGGATGCACAAGATTGGTCAGAAACCCTAATTGGACAAGAATAAGCCTAGGGAGGTCGAAAATGACTTAAATGTTCATCCAATAACATAAACACAAGTATTGGATGCACAAGATTGGTTAGAAACCCTAATTGGACAAGAATAAGCATAGGGAGGTCGAAAATGACATAAAAACTCATCCAATGGCACAAACACATCAACTGGATGCACATGATTTGTTAGAAACCCTAATTGGACAAGAATAAGCCTAGGGAGGACGAAAATGACCTTATTGTTCATCCAATGACACAAACACACCTATTGGATGCACAAGATCAGTTAGAAACCCTAATTGGACAAGAATAAGCATAGGGAGGTCGAAAATGACATAAAAACTCATCCAATGACACAAACACACATATTGGATGCACAAGATTTGTTAGAAACCCTAATTGGACAAGAATAAGCCTAAGTAGGACGAAAATGACCTTATTGTTCATCGAATGACACAAACACACCTATTGGATGCACAAGATCAGTTCGAAACCCTAATTGGACAAGTATAAGCCTAGGGAGGTCGAAAATGACCTAATTGTTCATCCAATGACACAAACACATCTACTGGATGCACATGATTTGTTAGAAACCCTAATTGGACAAGAATAAGCCTAGGGAGGACGAAAATGACCTTATTGTTCATCCAATGACACAAACACACCTATTGGATGCACAAGATCAGTTAGAAACCCTAATTGGACACGAATAAGCCTAGGGAGGTCGAAAATGACCTAAATGTTTATCCAATGACACAAACAAAAGTATTGGATGCATAGGATTGGTTAGAAACCCTAATTGGACAAAATTAAGCAAATGCAGGTCGAAAATGACCTAAAAACTCATCCAATGACACAAACACACCTATTGGATGCACAAGATTTGTTAGAAACCCTAATTGGACAAGAATAAGCCTAGGGAGGACGAAAATGACCTAATTGTTCATCCAATGACACAAACACACCTATTGGATGCACAAGATCAGTTAGAAACCCTAATTGGACAAGAATAAGCCTAGGGAGGTCGAAAATGACCTAAATGTTCATCCATTGACACAAACAAAAGTATTGGATGCATAGGATTGGTTAGAAACCCTAATTGGACAAAATTAAGCAAATGGACGTCGAAATTGACCTAAAAACTCATCCAATGACAGAAACACACCTATTAGATGCACAAGATTTGTTAGAAACCCTAATTGGACAAGAATAAGCCTAGGGAGGACGAAAATGACCTTATTGTTAATCCAATGACACAAACACACCTATTGGAAGCACAAGATTGGTCAAGAACCCTAATTGGACAAGAATAAGCCTAGGGAGGTCGAAAATGACGTAAATGTTCATCCAATAACATAAACACAAGTATTGGATGCACAAGATTAGTTAGAAACCCTAATTGGACAAGAATAAGCATAGGGAGGTCGAAAATGACATAAAAACTCATCCAATGACACAAACATACATATTGGATGCACAAGATTTGTTAGAAACCCTAATTGGACAAGAAAAAGCCTAGGTAGGACGAAAATGACCTTATTGTTCATCGAATGACACAAACACACCTATTGGATGCACAAGATCAGTTTGAAACCCTAATTGGACAAGAATAAGCCTAGGGAGGTCGAAAATGACCTAATTGTGCATCCAATGACACAAACACATCAACTGGATGCACATGATTTGTTAGAAACCCTAATTGGACAAGAATAAGCCTAGGGAGGAAGAAAATGACCTTATTGTTCATCCAATGACACAAACACACCTATTGGATGCACAAGATGAGTTAGAAACCCTAATTCGACAAGAATAAGCCTAGGGAGGACGAAAATGACCTAAATGTTTATCCAATGACACAAACAAAAGTATTGGATGCATAGGATTGGTTAGAAACCCTAATTGGACAAAATTAAGCAAATGGAGGTCGAAAATGACCTAAAAACTCATCCAATGACACAAACACACCTATTGGATGCACAAGATTTGTTAGAAACCCTAATTGGACAAGAATAAGCCTAGGGAGGACGAAAATGACCTTATTGTTAATCCAATGACACAAACACACCTATTGGATTCACAAGATTGGTCAGAAACCCTAATTGGACAAGAATAAGCCTAGGGAGGTCGAAAATGACTTAAATGTTCATCCAATAACATAAACACAAGTATTGGATGCACAAGATTGGTTAGAAACCCTAATTGGACAAGAATAAGCATAGGGAGGTCGAAAATGACATAAAAACTCATCCAATGACACAAACACACATATTGGATGCACAAGATTTGTTAGAAACCCTAATTGGACAAGAATAAAACTAGGGAGGACGAAAATTTCCTAAAAGTTCATCCAATGACACAAACACATCAACTGGATGCACATGATTTGTTAGAAACCCTAATTGGACAAGAATAAGCCTAGGGAGGACGAAAATGACGTAAATGTTCGTCCAATAACATAAACACAAGTATTGGATGCACAAGATTGGTTAGAAACCCTAATTGGACAAGAATAAGCATAGGGAGGTCGAAAATGACATAAAAACTCATCCAATGACACAAACACACATATTGGATGCACAAGATTTGTTAGAAACCCTAATTGGACAAGAATAAGCCTAAGTAGGACGAAAATGACCTTATTGTTCATCCAATGACACAAACACACCTATTGGATGCACAAGATCAGTTAGAAACCCTAATTGGACAAGAATAAGCCTAGGGAGGTCGAAAATGACCTAATTGTTCATCCAATGACACAAACACATCAACTGGATGCACATGATTTGTTAGAAACCCTAATTGGACAAGAATAAGCCTAGGGAGGACGAAAATGACGTAAATGTTCATCCAATAACATAAACACAAGTATTGGATGCACAAGATTGGTTAGAAACCCTAATTGGACAAGAATAAGCATAGGGAGGTCGAAAATGACATAAAAACTCATCCAATGACACAAACACACATATTGGATGCACAAGATTTGTTAGAAACCCTAATTGGACAAGAATAAGCCTAAGGAGGACGAAAATGACCTTATTGTTCATCGAATGACACAAACACACCTATTGGATGCACAAGATCAGTTTGAAACCCTAATTGGACAAGAATAAGCCTAGGGAGGTCGAAAATGACCTAATTGTTCATCCAATGACACAAACACATCAACTGGATGCACATGATTTGTTAGAAACCCTAATTGGACAAGAATAAGCCTAGGGAGGACGAAATTGACCTTATTGTTCATCCAATGACACAAACATACCTATTGGATGCACAAGATCAGTTAGAAACCCTAATTGGACAAGAATAAGCCTAGGGAGGTCGAAAATGACCTAAATGTTTATCCAATGACACAAACAAAAGTATTGGATGCATAGGATTGGTTAGAAACCCTAATTGGACAAAATTAAGCAAATGCAGGTCGAAAATGACCTAAAAACTCATCCAATGACACAAACACACCTATTGGATGCACAAGATTGGTTAGAAACCCTAATTGGACAAGAATAAGCATAGGGAGGTCGAAAATGACATAAAAACTCATCCAATGGCACAAACACACATATTGGATGCACAAGATTTGTTAGAAACCCTAATTGGACAAGAATAAGACTAGGGAGGACGTAAATGACCTAATTGTTCATCCAATGACACAAACACACCTATTGGATGCACAAGATTGGTCAGAAACCCTAATTCGACAAGAATAAGCCTAGGGAGGTCGAAAATGACGTAAATGTTCATCCAATAACATAAACACAAGTATTGGATGCACAAGATTGGTTAGAAACCATAATTGGACAAGAATAAGCCTAGGGAGGTCGAAAATGACCTAAAAACTCATCCAATGACACAAACACACATATTGGATGCACAAGATTTGTTAGAAACCCTAATTGGACAAGAATAAGCCTAGGTAGGACGAAAATGACCTTATTGTTCATCGAATGACACAAACACACCTATTGGATGCACAAGATCAGTTCGAAACCCTAATTGGACAAGAATAAGCCTAGGGAGGTCGAAAATGACCTAATTGTTCATCCAATGACACAAACACATCAACTGGATGCACATGATTTGTTAGAAACCCTAATTGGACAAGAATAAGCCTAGGGAGGACGAAAATGACCTTATTGTTCATCCAATGACACAAACACACCTATTGGATGCACAAGATCAGTTAGAAACCCTAATTGGACAAGAATAAGCCTAGGGAGGTCGAAAATGACCTAAATGTTTATCCAATGACACAAACAAAAGTATTGGATGCATAGGATTGGTTAGAAACCCTAATTGGACAAAATTAAGCAAATGCAGGTCGAAAATGACCTAAAAACTCATCCAATGACACAGACACACCTATTGGATGCACAAGATTTGTTAGAAACCCTAATTGGACAAGAATAAGCCTAGGGAGGACGAAAATGACCTAATTGTTCATCCAATGACACAAACACACCTATTGGATGCACAAGATCAGTTAGAAACCCTAATTGGACAAGAATAAGCCTAGGGAGGTCGAAAATGACCTAAATGTTCATCCATTGACACAAACAAAAGTATTGGATGCATAGGATTGGTTAGAAACCCTAATTGGACAAAATTAAGCAAATGGAGGTCGAAATTGACCTAAAAACTCATCCAATGACAGAAACACACCTATTGGATGCACAAGATTTGTTAGAAACCCTAATTGGACATGAATAAGCCTAGGGAGGACGAAAATGACCTTATTGTTAATCCAATGACACAAACACACCTATTGGATGCACAAGATTGGTCAAGAACCCTAATTGGACAAGAATAAGCCTAGGGAGGTCGAAAATGACGTAAATGTTCATCCAATAACATAAACACAAGTATTGGATGCACAAGATTAGTTAGAAACCCTAATTGGACAAGAATAAGCATAGGGAGGTCGAAAATGACATAAAAACTCATCCAATGACACAAACATACATATTGGATGCACAAGATTTGTTAGAAACCCTAATTGGACAAGAATAAGCCTAGGTAGGACGAAAATGACCTTATTGTTCATCGAATGACACAAACACACCTATTGGATGCACAAGATCAGTTTGAAACCCTAATTGGACAAGAATAAGCCTAGGGAGGTCGAAAATGACCTAATTGTGCATCCAATGACACAAACACATCAACTGGATACACATGATTTGTTAGAAACCCTAATTGGACAAGAATAAGCCTGGGGAGGAAGAAAATGACCTTATTGTTCATCCAATGACACAAACACACCTATTGGATGCACAAGATGAGTTAGAAACCCTAATTCGACAAGAATAAGCCTAGGGAGGACGAAAATGACCTAAATGTTTATCCAATGACACAAACAAAAGTATTGGATGCATAGGATTGGTTAGAAACCCTAATTGGACAAAATTAAGCAAATGGAGGTCGAAAATGACCTAAAAACTCATCCAATGACACAAACACACCTATTGGATGCACAAGATTTGTTAGAAACCCTAATTGGACAAGAATAAGCCTAGGGAGGACGAAAATGACATAAAAACTCATCCAATGACACAAACACACATATTGGATGCACAAGATTTGTTAGAAACCATAATTGGACAAGAATAAGACTAGGGAGGACGAAAATGACCTGAAAGTTCATCCAATGACACAAACACATCAACTGGATGCACATGATTTGTTAGAAACCCTAATTGGACAAGAATAAGCCTAGGGAGGACGAAAATGACCTTATTGTTAATCCAATGACACAAACACACCTATTGGATTCACAAGATTGGTCAGAAACCCTAATTGGACAAGAATAAGCCTAGGGAGGTCGAAAATGACTTAAATGTTCATCCAATAACATAAACACAAGTATTGGATGCACAAGATTGGTTAGAAACCCTAATTGGACAAGAATAAGCATAGGGAGGTCGAAAATGACATAAAAACTCATCCAATGACACAAACACACATATTGGATGCACAAGATTTGTTAGAAACCCTAATTGGACAAGAATAAGCCTAAGTAGGACGAAAATGACCTTATTGTTCATCGAATGACACAAACACACCTATTGGATGCACAAGATCAGTTTGAAACCCTAATTGGACAAGAATAAGCCTAGGGAGGTCGAAAATGACCTAATTGTTCATCCAATGACACAAACACATCAACTAGATGCACATGATTTGTTAGAAACCCTAATTGGACAAGAATAAGCCTAGGGAGGACGAAAATGACCTTATTGTTCATCCAATGACACAAACACACCTATTGGATGCACAAGATCAGTTAGAAACCCTAATTGGACAAGAATAAGCCTAGGGAGGTCGAAAATGACCTAAATGTTTATCCAATGAGACAAACAAAATTATTGGATGCATAAGATTGGTTAGAAACCCTAATTGGACAAAATTAAGCAAATGGAGGTCGAAAATGACCTAAAAACTCAACCAATGACACAAACACACCTATTGGATGCACAAGATTTGTTAGAAACCCTAATTGGACAAGAATACGCCTAGGGAGGACGAAAATGACCTAATTGTTCATCCAATGACACAAACACACCTATTGGATGCACAAGATCAGTTAGAAACCCTAATTGGACAAGAATAAGCCTAGGGAGGTCGAAAATGACCTAAATGTTCATCCATTGACACAAACAAAAGTATTGGATGCATAGGATTGGTTAGAAACCCTAATTGGACAAAATTAAGCAAATGGAGGTCGAAATTGACCTAAAAACTCATCCAATGACAGAAACACACCTATTGGATGCACAAGATTTGTTAGAAACCCTAATTGGACATGAATAAGCCTAGGGAGGACGAAAATGACCTTATTGTTAATCCAATGACACAAACACACCTATTGGATGCACAAGATTGGTCAAGAACCCTAATTGGACAAGAATAAGCCTAGGGAGGTCGAAAATGACGTAAATGTTCATCCAATAACATAAACACAAGTATTGGATGCACAAGATTGGTTAGAAACCATAATTGGACAAGAATAAGCCTAGGGAGGTCGAAAATGACCTAAAAACTCATCCAATGACACAAACACACATATTGGATGCACAAGATTTGTTAGAAACCCTAATTGGACAAGAATAAGCCTAGGTAGGACGAAAATGACCTTATTGTTCATCGAATGACACAAACACACCTATTGGATGCACAAGATCAGTTTGAAACCCTAATTGGACAACAATAAGCCTTGGGAGGATGAAAATGACCTTATTGTTCATCCAATGACAAAAACACACCTATTGGATGCACAAGATCAGTTAGAAATCCTAATTGGACAAGAATAAGCCTAGGGAGGTCGAAAATGACCTAAATGTTTATCCAATGACACAAACAAAAGTATTGGATGCATAGGATTGGTTAGAAACCCTAATTGGACAAAATTAAGCAAATGGAGGTCGAAAATGACATAAAAACTCATCCAATGACACAAACACACCTATTGGATGCACAAGATTTGTTAGAAACCCTAATTGGACAAGAATAAGCCTAGGTAGGACGAAAATGACGTTATTGTTCATCGAATGACACAAACACACCTATTGGATGCACAAGATCAGTTTGAAACCCTAATTGGACAAGAATAAGCCTAGGGTGGACGAAAATGACCTTATTGTTCATCCAATGACAAAAACACACCTATTGGATGCACAAGATCAGTTAGTAATCCTAATTGGACAAGAATAAGCCTTGGGAGGTCGAAAATGACCTAAATGTTTATCCAATGACACAAACAAAAGTATTGGATGCATAGGATTGGTTAGAAACCCTAATTGGACAAAATTAAGCAAATGGAGGTCGAAAATGACATAAAAACTCATCCAATGACACAAACACACCTATTGGATGCACAAGATTTGTTAGAAACCCTAATTGGACAAGAATAAGCCTAGGGAGGACGAAAATGACCTTATTGTTAATCCAATGATACAAACACACCTATTGGATTCACAAGATTGGTCAAAAACCCTAATTGGACAAGAATAAGCCTAGGGAGGTCGAAAATGACGTAATTTTTCATCCAATAACATAAACACAAGTATTGGATGCACAAGATTGGTTAGAAACCCTAATTGGACAAGAATAAGCATAGGGAGGTCGAAAATGACATAAAAACTCATCCAATGACACAAACACACATATTGGATGCACAAGATTTGTTAGAAACCCTAATTGGACAAGAATAAGCCTTGGTAGGACGAAAATGACCTTATTGTTCATCGAATGACGCAAACACACCTATTGGATGCACAAGATCAGTTTGAAACCCTTATTGGACAAGAATAAGCCTAGGGAGGTCGAAAATGACCTAATTGTTCATCCAATGACACAAACACACCTATTGGATGCACAAGATCAGTTAGAAACCCTAATTGGACAAGAATAAGCCTAGGGAGGTCGAAAATGACCTAAATGTTTATCCAATGACACAAACAAAAGTATTGGATGCATAGGATTGGTTAGAAACCCTAATTGGACAAAATTAAGCAAATGCAGGTCGAAAATGACCTAAAAACTCATCCAATGACACAAACACACCTATTGGATGCACAAGATTGGTTAGAAACCCTAATTGGACAAGAATAAGCATAGGGAGGTCGAAAATGACATAAAAACTCATCCAATGGCACAAACACACATATTGGATGCACAAGATTTGTTAGAAACCCTAATTGGACAAGAATAAGACTAGGGAGGACGTAAATGACCTAATTGTTCATCCAATGACACAAACACACCTATTGGATGCACAAGATTGGTCAGAAACCCTAATTCGACAAGAATAAGCCTAGGGAGGTCGAAAATGACGTAAATGTTCATCCAATAACATAAACACAAGTATTGGATGCACAAGATTGGTTAGAAACCATAATTGGACAAGAATAAGCCTAGGGAGGTCGAAAATGACCTAAAAACTCATCCAATGACACAAACACACATATTGGATGCACAAGATTTGTTAGAAACCCTAATTGGACAAGAATAAGCCTAGGTAGGACGAAAATGACCTTATTGTTCATCGAATGACACAAACACACCTATTGGATGCACAAGATCAGTTCGAAACCCTAATTGGACAAGTATAAGCCTAGGGAGGTCGAAAATGACCTAATTGTTCATCCAATGACACAAACACATCTACTGGATGCACATGATTTGTTAGAAACCCTAATTGGACAAGAATAAGCCTAGGGAGGACGAAAATGACCTTATTGTTCATCCAATGACACAAACACACCTATTGGATGCACAAGATCAGTTAGAAACCCTAATTGGACAAGAATAAGCATAGGGAGGTCGAAAATGACATAAAAACTCATCCAATGACACAAACACACATATTGGATGCACAAGATTTGTTAGAAACCCTAATTGGACAAGAATAAGCCTAGGTAGGAAGAAAATGACCTTATTGTTCATCGAATGACACAAACACACCTATTGGATGCACAAGATCAGTTTGAAACCCTAATTGGACAAGAATAACCCTAGGGAGGTCGAAAATGACCTAATTGTTCATCCAATGACACAAACACATCAACTGGATGCACATGATTTGTTAGAAACCCTAATTGGACAAGAATAAGCCTAGGGAGGACGAAAATGACCTTATTGTTCATCCAATGACACAAACACACCTATTGGATGCACAAGATTGGTCAGAAACCCTAATTGGACAAGAATAAGCCTAGGGAGGTCGAAAATGACTTAAATGTTCATCCAATAACATAAACACAAGTATTGGATGCACAAGATTGGTTAGAAACCCTAATTGGACAAGAATAAGCATAGGGAGGTCGAAAATGACATAAAAACTCATCCAATGGCACAAACACATCAACTGGATGCACATGATTTGTTAGAAACCCTAATTGGACAAGAATAAGCCTAGGTAGGACGAAAATGACCTTATTGTTCATCGAATGACACAAACACACCTATTGGATGCACAAGATCAGTTAGAAACCCTAATTGGACAAGAATAAGCCTAGGGAGGTCGAAAATGACCTAATTGTGCATCCAATGACACAAACACATCAACTGGATGCACATGATTTGTTAGAAACCCTAATTGGACAAGAATAAGCCTGGGGAGGAAGAAAATGACCTTATTGTTCATCCAATGACACAAACACACCTATTGGATGCACAAGATGAGTTAGAAACCCTAATTCGACAAGAATAAGCCTAGGGAGGACGAAAATGACCTAAATGTTTATCCAATGACACAAACAAAAGTATTGGATGCATAGGATTGGTTAGAAACCCTAATTGGACAAAATTAAGCAAATGGAGGTCGAAAATGACCTAAAAACTCATCCAATGACACAAACACACCTATTGGATGCACAAGATTTGTTAGAAACCCTAATTGGACAAGAATAAGCCTAGGGAGGACGAAAATGACCTTATTGTTAATCCAATGACACAAATACACCTATTGGATGCA
>JBBPBS010000622.1:51596-97220 GCA_037974835.1 Cicer judaicum | reverse complement strand
GACAAGAATAAGCCTAGGGAGGTCGAAAATGACGTAAATGTTCATCCAATAACATAAACACAAGTATTGGATGCACAAGATTAGTTAGAAACCCTAATTGGACAAGAATAAGCATAGGGAGGTCGAAAATGACATAAAAACTCATCCAATGACACAAACACACATATTGGATGCACAAGATTTGTTAGAAACCCTAATTGGACAAGAAAAAGCCTAGGTAGGACGAAAATGACCTTATTGTTCATCGAATGACACAAACACACCTATTGGATGCACAAGATCAGTTTGAAACCCTAATTGGACAAGAATAAGCCTAGGGAGGTCGAAAATGACCTAATTGTGCATCCAATGACACAAACACATCAACTGGATGCACATGATTTGTTAGAAACCCTAATTGGACAAGAATAAGCCTGGGGAGGAAGAAAATGACCTTATTGTTCATCCAATGACACAAACACACCTATTGGATGCACAAGATGAGTTAGAAACCCTAATTCGACAAGAATAAGCCTAGGGAGGACGAAAATGACCTAAATGTTTATCCAATGACACAAACAAAAGTATTGGATGCATAGGATTGGTTAGAAACCCTAATTGGACAAAATTAAGCAAATGGAGGTCGAAAATGACCTAAAAACTCATCCAATGACACAAACACACCTATTGGATGCACAAGATTTGTTAGAAACCCTAATTGGACAAGAATAAGCCTAGGGAGGACGAAAATGACCTTATTGTTAATCCAATGACACAAATACACCTATTGGATGCAGAAGATTGGTTAGAAACCCTAATTGGACAAGAATAAGCCTAGGGAGGTCGAAAATGACTTAAATGTTCATCCAATAACATAAACACAAGTATTGGATGCACAAGATTGGTTAGAAACCCTAATTGGACAAGAATAAGCATAGGGAGGTCGAAAATGACATAAAAACTCATCCAATGGCACAAACACATCAACTGGATGCACATGATTTGTTAGAAACCCTAATTGGACAAGAATAATCCTAGGTAGGACGAAAATGACCTTATTGTTCATCGAATGACACAAACACACCTATTGGATGCACAAGATCAGTTTGAAACCCTAATTGGACAAGAATAAGCCTAGGGAGGTCGAAAATGACCTAATTGTTCATTCAATGACACAAACACATCAAGTGGATGCACATGATTTGTTAGAAACCCTAATTGGACAAGAATAAGCCTAGGGAGGACGAAAATGACTTTATTGTTCATCCAATGACACAAACACACCTATTGGATGCACAAGATCAGTTAGAAACCCTAATTGGACAAGAATAAGCCTAGGGAGGTCGAAAATGACCTAAATGTTTATCCAATGACACAAACAAAAGTATTGGATGCATAGGATTGGTTAAAAACCCTAATTGGACAAAATTAAGCAAATGCAGGTCGAAAATGACCTAAAAACTCATCCAATGACACAGACACACCTATTGGATGCACAAGATTTGTTAGAAACCCTAATTGGACAAGAATAAGACTAGGGAGGACGAAAATGACCTAAAAGTTCATCCAATGACACAAACACATCAACTGGATGCACATGATTTGTTAGAAACCCTAATTGGACAAGAATAAGCCTAGGGAGGACGAAAATGACGTAAATGTTCATCCAATAACATAAACACAAGTATTGGATGCACAAGATTGGTTAGAAACCCTAATTGGACAAGAATAAGCATAGGGAGGTCGAAAATGACATAAAAACTCATCCAATGACACAAACACACATATTGGATGCACAAGATTTGTTAGAAACCCTAATTGGACAAGAATAAGCCTAAGTAGGACGAAAATGACCTTATTGTTCATCGAATGACACAAACACACCTATTGGATGCACAAGATCAGTTTGAAACCCTAATTGGACAAGACTAAGCATAGGGAGGTCGAAAATGACCTAATTGTTCATCCAATGACACAAACACATCAACTGGATGCACATGATTTGTTAGAAACCCTAATTGGACAAGAATAAGCCTAGGGAGGACGAAAATGACCTTATTGTTCATCCAATGACACAAACACACCTATTGGATGCACAAGATCAGTTAGAAACCCTAATTGGACAAGAATAAGCCTAGGGAGGTCGAAAATGACCTAAATGTTTATCCAATGAGACAAACAAAATTATTGGATGCATAAGATTGGTTAGAAACCCTAATTGGACAAAATTAAGCAAATGGAGGTCGAAAATGACCTAAAAACTCAACCAATGACACAAACACACCTATTGGATGCACAAGATTTGTTAGAAACCCTAATTGGACAAGAATACGCCTAGGGAGGACGAAAATGACCTAATTGTTCATCCAATGACACAAACACACCTATTGGATGCACAAGATCAGTTAGAAACCCTAATTGGACAAGAATAAGCCTAGGGAGGTCGAAAATGACCTAAATGTTCATCCATTGACACAAACAAAAGTATTGGATGCATAGGATTGGTTAGAAACCCTAATTGGACAAAATTAAGCAAATGGAGGTCGAAATTGACCTAAAAACTCATCCAATGACAGAAACACACCTATTGGATGCACAAGATTTGTTAGAAACCCTAATTGGACATGAATAAGCCTAGGGAGGTCGAAAATGACTTAAATGTTCATCCAATAACATAAACACAAGTATTGGATGCACAAGATTGGTTAGAAACCCTAATTGGACAAGAATAAGCATAGGGAGGTCGAAAATGACATAAAAACTCATCCAATGACACAAACACACCTATTGGATGCACAAGATTTGTTAGAAACCCTAATTGGACAAGAATAAGCCTAGGTAGGACGAAAATGACATTATTGTTCATCGAATGACACAAACACACCTATTGGATGCACAAGATCAGTTTGAAACCCTAATTGGACAAGAATAAGCCTAGGGAGGTCGAAAATGACCTAATTGTTCATCCAATGACACAAACACATCAACTGGATGCACATGATTTGTTAGAAACCCTAATTGGACAAGAATAAGCCTAGGGAGGACGAAAATGACCTTATTGTTCATCCAATGACACAAACACACCTATTGGATGCACAAGATCAGTTAGAAACCCTAATTAGACAAGAATAAGCCTAGGGAGGTCGAAAATGACCTAAATGTTTATCCAATGACACAAACAAAAGTATTGGATGCATAGGATTGGTTAGAAACCCTAATTGGACAAAATTAAGCAAATGGACGTCGAAAATGACCTAAAAACTCATCCAATGACATAAACACACCTATTGGATGCACAAGATTTGTTAGAAACCCTAATTGGACAAGAATAAGCCTAGGGAGGACGAAAATGACCTTATTGTTAATCCAATGACACAAACACACCTATTGGATTCACAAGATTGGTCAGAAACCCTAATTGGACAAGAATAAGCCTAGGGAGGTCGAAAATGACTTAAATGTTCATCCAATAACATAAACACAAGTATTGGATGCACAAGATTGGTTAGAAACCCTAATTGGACAAGAATAAGCATAGGGAGGTCGAAAATGACATAAAAACTCATCCAATGGCACAAACACATCAACTGGATGCACATGATTTGTTAGAAACCCTAATTGGACAAGAATAATCCTAGGTAGGACGAAAATGACCTTATTGTTCATCGAATGACACAAACACACCTATTGGATGCACAAGATCAGTTTGAAACCCTAATTGGACAAGAATAAGCCTAGGGAGGTCGAAAATGACCTAATTGTTCATCCAATGACACAAACACACCTATTGGATGCACAAGATCAGTTAGAAACCCTAATTGGACAAGAATAAGCCTAGGGAGGTCGAAAATGACCTAAATGTTTATCCAATGACACAAACAAAAGTATTGGATGCATAGGATTGGTTAGAAACCCTAATTGGACAAAATTAAGCAAATGGAGGTCGAAAATGACATAAAAACTCATCCAATGACACAAACACACCTATTGGATGCACAAGATTTGTTAGAAACCCTAATTGGACAAGAATAAGCCTAGGTAGGACGAAAATGACCTTATTGTTCATCGAATGACACAAACACACCTATTGGATGCACAAGATCAGTTTGAAACCCTAATTGGACAAGAATAAGCCTAGGGAGGTCGAAAATGACGTAATTGTTCATCCAATAACGTAAACACAAGTATTGGATGCACAAGATTGGTTAGAAACCCTAATTGGACAAGAATAAGCATAGGGAGGTCGAAAATGACATAAAAACTCATCCAATGACACAAACACACATATTGGATGCACAAGATTTGTTAGAAACCCTAATTGGACAAGAATAAGCCTAAGTAGGACGAAAATGACCTTATTGTTCATCCAATGACACAAACACACCTATTGGATGCACAAGATCAGTTAGAAACCCTAATTGGACAAGAATAAGCCTAGGGAGGTCGAAAATGACCTAATTGTTCATCCAATGACACAAACACATCAACTGGATGCACATGATTTGTTAGAAACCCTAATTGGACAAGAATAAGCCTAGGGAGGACGAAAATGACGTAAATGTTCATCCAATAACATAAACACAAGTATTGGATGCACAAGATTGGTTAGAAACCCTAATTGGACAAGAATAAGCATAGGGAGGTCGAAAATGACATAAAAACTCATCCAATGACACAAACACACATATTGGATGCACAAGATTTGTTAGAAACCCTAATTGGACAAGAATAAGCCTAAGGAGGACGAAAATGACCTTATTGTTCATCGAATGACACAAACACACCTATTGGATGCACAAGATCAGTTTGAAACCCTAATTGGACAAGAATAAGCCTAGGGAGGTCGAAAATGACCTAATTGTTCATCCAATGACACAAACACATCAACTGGATGCACATGATTTGTTAGAAACCCTAATTGGACAAGAATAAGCCTAGGGAGGACGAAAATGACCTTATTGTTCATCCAATGACACAAACACACCTATTGGATGCACAAGATCAGTTAGAAACCCTAATTGGACAAGAATAAGCTTAGGGAGGTCGAAAATGACCTAAATGTTTATCCAATGACACAAACAAAAGTATTGGATGCATAGGATTGGTTAGAAACCCTAATTGGACAAAATTAAGCAAATGCAGGTCGAAAATGACCTAAAAACTCATCCAATGACACAAACACACCTATTGGATGCACAAGATTGGTTAGAAACCCTAATTGGACAAGAATAAGCATAGGGAGGTCGAAAATGACATAAAAACTCATCCAATGGCACAAACACACATATTGGATGCACAAGATTTGTTAGAAACCCTAATTGGACAAGAATAAGACTAGGGAGGACGTAAATGACCTAATTGTTCATCCAATGACACAAACACACCTATTGGATGCACAAGATTGGTCAGAAACCCTAATTCGACAAGAATAAGCCTAGGGAGGTCGAAAATGACGTAAATGTTCATCCAATAACATAAACACAAGTATTGGATGCACAAGATTGGTTAGAAACCATAATTGGACAAGAATAAGCCTAGGGAGGTCGAAAATGACCTAAAAACTCATCCAATGACACAAACACACATATTGGATGCACAAGATTTGTTAGAAACCCTAATTGGACAAGAATAAGCCTAGGTAGGACGAAAATGACCTTATTGTTCATCGAATGACACAAACACACCTATTGGATGCACAAGATCAGTTCGAAACCCTAATTGGACAAGTATAAGCCTAGGGAGGTCGAAAATGACCTAATTGTTCATCCAATGACACAAACACATCTACTGGATGCACATGATTTGTTAGAAACCCTAATTGGACAAGAATAAGCCTAGGGAGGACGAAAATGACCTTATTGTTCATCCAATGACACAAACACACCTATTGGATGCACAAGATCAGTTAGAAACCCTAATTGGACAAGAATAAGCATAGGGAGGTCGAAAATGACATAAAAACTCATCCAATGACACAAACACACATATTGGATGCACAAGATTTGTTAGAAACCCTAATTGGACAAGAATAAGCCTAAGTAGGACGAAAATGACCTTATTGTTCATCGAATGACACAAACACACCTATTGGATGCACAAGATCAGTTTGAAACCCTAATTGGACAAGAATAAGCCTAGGGAGGTCGAAAATGACCTAATTGTTCATCCAATGACACAAACACACCTATTGGATGCACAAGATCAGTTAGAAACCCTAATTGGACAAGAATAAGCCTAGGGAGGTCGAAAATGACCTAAATGTTTATCCAATGACACAAACAAAAGTATTGGATGCATAAGATTGGTTAAAAACCCTAATTGGACAAAATTAAGCAAATGCAGGTCGAAAATGACCTAAAAACTCATCCAATGACACAGACACACCTATTGGATGCACAAGATTTGTTAGAAACCCTAATTGGACAAGAATAAGACTAGGGAGGACGAAAATGACCTAAAAGTTCATCCAATGACACAAACACATCAACTGGATGCACATGATTGGTTAGAAACCCTAATTGGACAAGAATAAGCCTAGGGAGGTCGAAAATGACTTAAATGTTCATCCAATAACATAAACACAAGTATTGGATGCACAAGATTGGTTAGAAACCCTAATTGGACAAGAATAAGCATAGGGAGGTCGAAAATGACATAAAAACTCATCCAATGACACAAACACACATATTGGATGCACAAGATTTGTTAGAAACCCTAATTGGACAAGAATAAGCCTAAGTAGGACGAAAATGACCTTATTGTTCATCGAATGACACAAACACACCTATTGGATGCACAAGATCAGTTTGAAACCCTAATTGGACAAGAATAAGCCTAGGGAGGTCGAAAATGACCTAATTGTTCATCCAATGACACAAACACATCAAGTGGATGCACATGATTTGTTAGAAACCCTAATTGGACAAGAATAAGCCTAGGGAGGACGAAAATGACTTTATTGTTCATCCAATGACACAAACACACCTATTGGATGCACAAGATCAGTTAGAAACCCTAATTGGACAAGAATAAGCCTAGGGAGGTCGAAAATGACCTAAATGTTTATCCAATGACACAAACAAAAGTATTGGATGCATAGGATTGGTTAAAAACCCTAATTGGACAAAATTAAGCAAATGCAGGTCGAAAATGACCTAAAAACTCATCCAATGACACAGACACACCTATTGGATGCACAAGATTTGTTAGAAACCCTAATTGGACAAGAATAAGACTAGGGAGGACGAAAATGACCTAAAAGTTCATCCAATGACACAAACACATCAACAGGATGCACATGATTTGTTAGAAACCCTAATTGGACAAGAATAAGCCTAGGGAGGACGAAAATGACGTAAATGTTCATCCAATAACATAAACACAAGTATTGGATGCACAAGATTGGTTAGAAACCCTAATTGGACAAGAATAAGCATAGGGAGGTCGAAAATGACATAAAAACTCATCCAATGACACAAACACACATATTGGATGCACAAGATTTGTTAGAAACCCTAATTGGACAAGAATAAGCCTAAGTAGGACGAAAATGACCTTATTGTTCATCGAATGACACAAACACACCTATTGGATGCACAAGATCAGTTTGAAACCCTAATTGGACAAGAATAAGCCTAGGGAGGTCGAAAATGACCTAATTGTTCATCCAATGACACAAACACATCAACTGGATGCACATGATTTGTTAGAAACCCTAATTGGACAAGAATAAGCCTAGGGAGGACGAAAATGACCTTATTGTTCATCCAATGACACAAACACACCTATTGGATGCACAAGATGAGTTAGAAACCCTAATTCGACAAGAATAAGCCTAGGGAGGACGAAAATGACCTAAATGTTTATCCAATGACACAAACAAAAGTATTGGATGCATAGGATTGGTTAGAAACCCTAATTGGACAAAATTAAGCAAATGGAGGTCGAAAATGACCTAAAAACTCATCCAATGACACAAACACACCTATTGGATGCACAAGATTTGTTAGAAACCCTAATTGGACAAGAATAAGCCTAGGGAGGACGAAAATGACCTTATTGTTAATCCAATGACACAAACACACCTATTGGATTCACAAGATTGGTCAGAAACCCTAATTGGACAAGAATAAGCCTAGGGAGGTCGAAAATGACTTAAATGTTCATCAAATAACATAAACACAAGTATTGGATGCACAAGATTGGTTAGAAACCCTAATTGGACAAGAATAAGCATAGGGAGGTCGAAAATGACAAAAACTCATCCAATGGCACAAACACACATATTGGATGCACAAGATTTGTTAGAAACCCTAATTGGACAAGAATAAGCCTAGGTAGGACGAAAATGACCTTATTGTTCATCGAATGACACAAACACACCTATTGGATGCACAAGATCAGTTCGAAACCCTAATTGGACAAGTATAAGCCTAGGGAGGTCGAAAATGACCTAATTGTTCATCCAATGACACAAACACATCAACTGGATGCACATGATTTGTTAGAAACCCTAATTGGACAAGAATAAGCCTAGGGAGGACGAAAATGACCTTATTGTTCATCCAATGACACAAACACACCTATTGGATGCACAAGATTGGTTAGAAACCCTAATTGGACAAGAATAAGCCTAGGGAGGACCAAAATAACCTAAATGTTCATCCAATGACACAAACACACCTATTGGATGCACAAGATTGGTTGAAAACCCTAATTGGACAAGAATAAGCCTAGGGAGGACGAAAATGACCTAATTGTTCATCCAATGAGACAAACACACCTATTGGATGCACAAGATTTGTTTGAAACCCTAATTGGACAAGAATAAGCCTAGGGAGGACGAAAATGACCTAAATGTTCATCCAATGACACAAACACACCTATTGGATGCACAAGATTGGTTAGAAACCCTAATTGGACAAGAATAAGCCTAGGGAGGTCTAAAATGACCTAAATGTTCATCCAATTACACAAACACATTTATTGGATGCACCAGATTGGTTAGAAACCCTAATTGGACAAGAATAAGCCTAGGGAGGTCGAAAATGACTTAAATGTTCATCCAATGATACAAATACAAGTATTGGATGCACAAGATTGGTTAGAAACCCCAATTGGACAAGAATAAGCCTAGGGAGGTCTAAAATGACCTAAATGTTCATCCAATTACACAAACACAACTATTGGATGCACAAGATTGGTTAGAAACCCTAATTGGACAAGAATAAGCCTAGGGAGGTCGAAAATGACTTAAATGTTCATCCAATGATACAAACAGAAGTATTGGATGCACAAGATTGGTTAGAAACCCTAATTGGACAAGAATAAGCCTAGGGAAGTTGAAAAGTACCTAAAAGTTCATCCAATGACACAAACACAACTATTGGATGCACAAGATTTGTTAGAAACCCTAATTGGACAAGAATAAGCCTAGGGAGGACGAAAATGACCTAATTGTTCATCCAATGACACAAACACACCTATTGGATGGAGAAGATTGGTTAGAAACCCTAATTGGACAAGAATAAGCCTAGGGAGGACAAAAATGACCTAAAAGTTCATCCAATGACACAAACACGCCTATTGGATGCACAAGATTGGTTAGAAACCCTAATTGAAAGAGAATAAGCCTAGGGAGGACGAAAATGACCTAATTGTTCATCCAATGAGACAAACACACCTATTGGATGCACAAGATTGGTTAGAAACCCTAATTGGACAAGAATAAGCCTAGGGAGGTCGAAAATGACTTAAAAGTTCATCCAATGACACAGACACACCTATTGGATGCACAAGATTTGTTAGAAACCCTAATTGGACAAGAATAAGCCTAGGGAGGACGAAAATGACCTAATTGTTCATCCAATGACACAAACACACCTATTGGATGCACAAGATCAGTTAGAAACCCTAATTGGACAAGAATAAGCCTAGGGAGGTCGAAAATGACCTAAATGTTCATCCATTGACACAAACAAAAGTATTGGATGCATAGGATTGGTTAGAAACCCTAATTGGACAAAATTAAGCAAATGGAGGTCGAAATTGACCTAAAAACTCATCCAATGACAGAAACACACCTATTGGATGCACAAGATTTGTTAGAAACCCTAATTGGACAAGAATAAGCCTAGGGAGGACGAAAATGACCTTATTGTTAATCCAATGACACAAACACACCTATTGGATGCACAAGATTGGTCAAGAACCCTAATTGGACAAGAATAAGCCTAGGGAGGTCGAAAATGACGTAAATGTTCATCCAATAACATAAACACAAGTATTGGATGCACAAGATTAGTTAGAAACCCTAATTGGACAAGAATAAGCATAGGGAGGTCGAAAATGACATAAAAACTCATCCAATGACACAAACATACATATTGGATGCACAAGATTTGTTAGAAACCCTAATTGGACAAGAAAAAGCCTAGGTAGGACGAAAATGACCTTATTGTTCATCGAATGACACAAACACACCTATTGGATGCACAAGATCAGTTTGAAACCCTAATTGGACAAGAATAAGCCTAGGGAGGTCGAAAATGACCTAATTGTGCATCCAATGACACAAACACATCAACTGGATGCACATGATTTGTTAGAAACCCTAATTGGACAAGAATAAGCCTGGGGAGGAAGAAAATGACCTTATTGTTCATCCAATGACACAAACACACCTATTGGATGCACAAGATGAGTTAGAAACCCTAATTCGACAAGAATAAGCATAGGGAGGACGAAAATGACTTAAATGTTTATCCAATGACACAAACAAAAGTATTGGATGCATAGGATTGGTTAGAAACCCTAATTGGACAAAATTAAGCAAATGGAGGTCGAAAATGACCTAAAAACTCATCCAATGACACAAACACACCTATTGGATGCACAAGATTTGTTAGAAACCCTAATTGGACAAGAATAAGCCTAGGGAGGACGAAAATGACCTTATTGTTAATCCAATGACACAAACACACCTATTGGATTCACAAGATTGGTCAGAAACCCTAATTGGACAAGAATAAGCCTAGGGAGGTCGAAAATGACTTAAATGTTCATCAAATAACATAAACACAAGTATTGGATGCACAAGATTGGTTAGAAACCCTAATTGGACAAGAATAAGCATAGGGAGGTCGAAAATGACAAAAACTCATCCAATGGCACAAACACACATATTGGATGCACAAGATTTGTTAGAAACCCTAATTGGACAAGAATAAGCCTAGGTAGGACGAAAATGACCTTATTGTTCATCGAATGACACAAACACACCTATTGGATGCACAAGATCAGTTCGAAACCCTAATTGGACAAGTATAAGCCTAGGGAGGTCGAAAATGACCTAATTGTTCATCCAATGACACAAACACATCAACTGGATGCACATGATTTGTTAGAAACCCTAATTGGACAAGAATAAGCCTAGGGAGGACGAAAATGACCTTATTGTTCATCCAATGACACAAACACACCTATTGGATGCACAAGATTGGTTAGAAACCCTAATTGGACAAGAATAAGCATAGGGAGGTCGAAAATGACATAAAAACTCATCCAATGACACAAACACACATATTGGATGCACAAGATTTGTTAGAAACCCTAATTGGACAAGAATAAGCCTAAGTAGGACGAAAATGACCTTATTGTTCATCCAATGACACAAACACACCTATTGGATGCACAAGATCAGTTAGAAACCCTAATTGGACAAGAATAAGCCTAGGGAGGTCGAAAATGACCTAATTGTTCATCCAATGACACAAACACATCAACTGGATGCACATGATTTGTTAGAAACCCTAATTGGACAAGAATAAGCCTAGGGAGGACGAAAATGACGTAAATGTTCATCCAATAACATAAACACAAGTATTGGATGCACAAGATTGGTTAGAAACCCTAATTGGACAAGAATAAGCATAGGGAGGTCGAAAATGACATAAAAACTCATCCAATGACACAAACACACATATTGGATGCACAAGATTTGTTAGAAACCCTAATTGGACAAGAATAAGCCTTGGTAGGACGAAAATGACCTTATTGTTCATCGAATGACACAAACACACCTATTGGATGCACAAGATCAGTTTGAAACCCTAATTGGACAAGAATAAGCCTAGGGAGGTCGAAAATGACCTAATTGTTCATCCAATGACACAAACACATCAAGTGGATGCACATGATTTGTTAGAAACCCTAATTGGAC
The DNA here is from genome assembly GCA_037974835.1 of Cicer judaicum. Lineage (NCBI taxonomy): Eukaryota > Viridiplantae > Streptophyta > Magnoliopsida > Fabales > Fabaceae > Cicer > Cicer judaicum. The sequence goes on along the minus strand of JBBPBS010000622.1, from coordinate 85,021 downwards.
AAGAATAAGCCTAGGGAGGACGAAAATGACTTTATTGTTCATCCAATGACACAAACACACCTATTGGATGCACAAGATCAGTTAGAAACCCTAATTGGACAAGAATAAGCATAGGGAGGTCGAAAATGACATAAAAACTCATCCAATGGCACAAACACATCAACTGGATGCACATGATTTGTTAGAAACCCTAATTGGACAAGAATAAGCCTAGGTAGGACGAAAATGACCTTATTGTTCATCGAATGACACAAACACACCTATTGGATGCACAAGATCAGTTTGAAACCCTAATTGGACAAGAATAAGCCTAGGGAGGTCGAAAATGACCTAATTGTGCATCCAATGACACAAACACATCAACTGGATGCACATGATTTGTTAGAAACCCTAATTGGACAAGAATAAGCCTGGGGAGGAAGAAAATGACCTTATTGTTCATCCAATGACACAAACACACCTATTGGATGCACAAGATGAGTTAGAAACCCTAATTCGACAAGAATAAGCCTAGGGAGGACGAAAATGACCTAAATGTTTATCCAATGACACAAACAAAAGTATTGGATGCATAGGATTGGTTAGAAACCCTAATTGGACAAAATTAAGCAAATGGAGGTCGAAAATGACCTAAAAACTCATCCAATGACACAAACACACCTATTGGATGCACAAGATTTGTTAGAAACCCTAATTGGACAAGAATAAGCCTAGGGAGGACGAAAATGACCTAATTGTTCATCCAATGACACAAACACACCTATTGGATGCACAAGATTGGTCAGAAACCCTAATTGGACAAGAATAAGCCTAGGGAGGTCGAAAATGACTTAAATGTTCATCCAATAACATAAACACAAGTATTGGATGCACAAGATTGGTTAGAAACCCTAATTGGACAAGAATAAGCATAGGGAGGACGAAAATGACATAAAAACTCATCCAATGGCACAAACACACATATTGGATGCACAAGATTTGTTAGAAACCCTAATTGGACAAGAATAAAACTAGGGAGGACGAAAATTTCCTAAAAGTTCATCCAATGACACAAACACATCAACTGGATGCACATGATTTGTTAGAAACCCTAATTGGACAAGAATAAGCCTAGGGAGGACGAAAATGACGTAAATGTTCGTCCAATAACATAAACACAAGTATTGGATGCACAAGATTGGTTAGAAACCCTAATTGGACAAGAATAAGCATAGGGAGGTCGAAAATGACATAAAAACTCATCCAATGACACAAACACACATATTGGATGCACACGATTTGTTAGAAACCCTAATTGGACAAGAATAAGCCTTGGTAGGACGAAAATGACCTTATTGTTCATCGAATGACGCAAACACACCTATTGGATGCACAAGATCAGTTTGAAACCCTTATTGGACAAGAATAAGCCTAGGGAGGTCGAAAATGACCTAATTGTTCATCCAATGACACAAACACACCTATTGGATGCACAAGATCAGTTAGAAACCCTAATTGGACAAGAATAAGCCTAGGGAGGTCGAAAATCACCTAAATGTTTATCCAATGACACAAACAAAAGTATTGGATGCATAGGATTGGTTAGAAACCCTAATTGGACAAAATTAAGCAAATGGAGGTCGAAATTGACCTTAAAACTCATCCAATGACAGAAACACACCTATTGGATGCACAAGATTTGTTAGAAACCCTAATTGGACAAGAATAAGCCTAGGGAGGATAAAAATGACCTTATATTTAATCCAATGACACAAACACACCTATTGGATGCACAAGATTGGTCAAAAACCCTAATTGGACAAGAATAAGCCTAGGGAGGTCGAAAATGACGTAAATGTTGATCCAATAACATAAACACAAGTATTGGATGCACAAGATTGGTTAGAAACCCAAATTGGACAAGAATAAGCATAGGGAGGTCGAAAATGACATAAAAACTCATCCAATGACACAAACACACCTATTGGATGCACAAGATTTGTTAGAAACCCTAATTGGACAAGAATAAGCCTAGGTAGGACGAAAATGACATTATTGTTCATCGAATGACACAAACACACCTATTGGATGCACAAGATCAGTTTGAAACCCTAATTGGACAAGAATAAGCCTAGGGAGGTCGAAAATGACCTAATTGTTCATCCAATGACACAAACACATCAACTGGATGCACATGATTTGTTAGAAACCCTAATTGGACAAGAATAAGCCTAGGGAGGACGAAAATGACCTTATTGTTCATCCAATGACACAAACACACCTATTGGATGCACAAGATCAGTTAGAAACCCTAATTAGACAAGAATAAGCCTAGGGAGGTCGAAAATGACCTAAATGTTTATCCAATGACACAAACAAAAGTATTGGATGCATAGGATTGGTTAGAAACCCTAATTGGACAAAATTAAGCAAATGGACGTCGAAAATGACCTAAAAACTCATCCAATGACACAAACACACCTATTGGATGCACAAGATTTGTTAGAAACCCTAATTGGACAAGAATAAGCCTAGGGAGGACGAAAATGACCTTATTGTTAATCCAATGACACAAACACACCTATTGGATTCACAAGATTGGTCAGAAACCCTAATTGGACAAGAATAAGCCTAGGGAGGACGAAAATGACTTAAATGTTCATCCAATAACATAAACACAAGTATTGGATGCACAAGATTGGTTAGAAACCCTAATTGGACAAGAATAAGCATAGGGAGGTCGAAAATGACATAAAAACTCATCCAATGGCACAAACACATCAACTGGATGCACATGATTTGTTAGAAACCCTAATTGGACAAGAATAAGCCTAGGGAGGACGAAAATGACCTTATTGTTCATCCAATGACACAAACACACCTATTGGATGCACAAGATTGGTCAGAAACCCTAATTGGACAAGAATAAGCCTAGGGAGGTCGAAAATGACTTAAATGTTCATCCAATAACATAAACACAAGTATTGGATGCACAAGATTGGTTAGAAACCCTAATTGGACAAGAATAAGCATAGGGAGGTCGAAAATGACATAAAAACTCATCCAATGGCACAAACACACATATTGGATGCACAAGATTTGTTAGAAACCCTAATTGGACAAGAATAAGACTAGGGAGGACATAAATGACCTAATTGTTCATCCAATGACACAAACACACCTATTGGATGCACAAGATTGGTCAGAAACCCTAATTCGACAAGAATAAGCCTAGGGAGGTCGAAAATGACGTAAATGTTCATCCAATAACATAAACACAAGTATTGGATGCACAAGATTGGTTAGAAACCATAATTGGACAAGAATAAGCCTAGGGAGGTCGAAAATGACCTTAAAACTCATCCAATGACACAAACACACATATTGGATGCACAAGATTTGTTAGAAACCCTAATTGGACAAGAATAAGCCTAGGTAGGACGAAAATGACCTTATTGTTCATCGAATGACACAAACACACCTATTGGATGCACAAGATCAGTTTGAAACCCTAATTGGACAACAATAAGCCTTGGGAGGATGAAAATGACCTTATTGTTCATCCAATGACAAAAACACACCTATTGGATGCACAAGATCAGTTAGAAATCCTAATTGGACAAGAATAAGCCTAGGGAGGTCGAAAATGACCTAAATGTTTATCCAATGACACAAACAAAAGTATTGGATGCATAGGATTGGTTAGAAACCCTAATTGGACAAAATTAAGCAAATGGAGGTCGAAAATGACATAAAAACTCATCCAATGACACAAACACACCTATTGGATGCACAAGATTTGTTAGAAACCCTAATTGGACAAGAATAAGCCTAGGGAGGACGAAAATGACCTTATTGTTAATCCAATGATACAAACACACCTATTGGATTCACAAGATTGGTCAAAAACCCTAATTGGACAAGAATAAGCCTAGGGAGGTCGAAAATGACGTAATTTTTCAACCAATAACATAAACACAAGTATTGGATGCACAAGATTGGTTAGAAACCCTAATTGGACAAGGATAAGCATAGGGAGGTCGAAAATGACATAAAAACTCATCCAATGACACAAACACACATATTGGATGCACAAGATTTGTTAGAAACCCTAATTGGACAAGAATAAGCCTAGGTAGGACGAAAATGACCTTATTGTTCATCGAATGACACAAACACACCTATTGGATGCACAAGATCAGTTTGAAACCCTAATTGGACAAGAATAAGCCTAGGGAGGTCGAAAATGACCTAATTGTTCATCCAATGACACAAACACGTCAACTGGATGCACATGATTTGTTAGAAACCCTAATTGGACAAGAATAAGCACAGGGAGGACGAAAATGACGTTATTGTTCATCCAATGACACAAACACACCTATTGGATGCACAAGATCAGTTAGAAACCCTAATTGGACAAGAATAAGCTTAGGGACGTCGAAAATGACCTAAATGTTTATCCAATGACACAAACAAAAGTATTGGATGCATAGGATTGGTTAGAAACCCTAATTGGACAAAATTAAGCAAATGCAGGTCGAAAATGACCTAAGAACTCATCCAATGACACAAACACACCTATTGGATGCACAAGATTTGTTAGAAACCCTAATTGGACAAGAATAAGCCTAGGGAGGACGAAAATGACCTTATTGTTAATCCAATGACACAAACACACCTATTGGATGCACAAGATTGGTCAGAAACCCTAATTGGACAAGAATAAGCCTAGGGAGGTCGAAAATGACTTAAATGTTCATCCAATAACATAAACACAAGTATTGGATGCACAAGATTGGTTAGAAACCCTAATTGGACAAGAATAAGCATAGGGAGGTCGAAAATGACATAAAAACTCATCCAATGACACAAACACACATATTGGTTGCACAAGATTTGTTAGAAACCCTAATTGGACAAGAATAAGCCTAGGGAGGACGAAAATGACCTAATTGTTCATCCAATGACACAAACACATCTATTGGATGCACAAGATCAGTTAGAAACCCTAATTGGACAAGAATAAGCCTAGGGAGGTCGAAAATGACCTCAATGTTCCTCCATTGACACAAAGAAAATTATTGGATGCATAGGATTGGTTAGAAACCCTAATTGGACAAAATTAAGCAAATGGAGGTCGAAATTGACCTTAAAACTCATCCAATGACAGAAACACACCTATTGGATGCACAAGATTTGTTAGAAACCCTAATTGGACAAGAATAAGCCTAGGGAGGATAAAAATGACCTTATTGTTAATCCAATGACACAAACACACCTATTGGATGCACAAGATTGGTCAAAAACCGTAATTGGACAAGAATAAGCCTAGGGAGGTCGAAAATGACGTAAATGTTCATCCAATAACATAAACACAAGTATTGGATGCACAAGATTGGTTAGAAACCCAAATTGGACAAGAATAAGCATAGGGAGGTCGAAAATGACATAAAAACTCATCCAATGACACAAACACACATATTGGATGCACAAGATTAGTTAGAAACCCTAATTGGACAAGAAAAAGCCTAGGTAGGACGAAAATGACCTTATTGTTCATCGAATGACACAAACACACCTATTGGATGCACAAGATCAGTTTGAAACCCTAATTGGACAAGAATAAGCCTAGGGAGGTCGAAAATGAACTAATTGTTCATCCAATGACACAAACACATCAACTGGATGCACATGATTTGTTAGAAACCCTAATTGGACAAGAATAAGCCTAGGGACGAAAATGACCTTATTGTTCATCCAATGACACAAACATACCTATTGGATGCACAAGATCAGTTAGAAACCCTAATTGGACAAGAATAAGCCTAGGGAGGTCGAAAATGACCTAAATGTTTATCCAATGACACAAACAAAAGTATTGGATGCATAGGATTGGTTAGAAACCCTAATTGGACAAAATTAAGCAAATGGAGGTCGAAAATGACATAAAAACTCATCCAATGACACAAACACACCTATTGGATGCACAAGATTTGTTAGAAACCCTAATTGGACAAGAATAAGCCTAGGTAGGACGAAAATGACATTATTGTTCATCGAATGACACAAACACACCTATTGGATGCACAAGATCAGTTTGAAACCCTAATTGGACAAGAATAAGCCTAGGGAGGTCGAAAATGACCTAATTGTTCATCCAATGACACAAACACACCTATTGGATGCACAAGATCAGTTAGAAACCCTAATTGGACAAGAATAAGCCTAGGGAGGTCGAAAATCACCTAAATGTTTATCCAATGACACAAACAAAAGTATTGGATGCATAGGATTGGTTAGAAACCCTAATTGGACAAAATTAAGCAAATGGAGGTCGAAATTGACCTTAAAACTCATCCAATGACAGAAACACACCTATTGGATGCACAAGATTTGTTAGAAACCCTAATTGGACAAGAATAAGCCTAGGGAGGATAAAAATGACCTTATATTTAATCCAATGACACAAACACACTTATTGGATGCACAAGATTGGTCAAAAACCCTAATTGGACAAGAATAAGCCTAGGGAGGTCGAAAATGACGTAAATGTTGATCCAATAACATATACACAAGTATTGGATGCACAAGATTGGTTAGAAACCCAAATTGGACAAGAATAAGCATAGGGAGGTCGAAAATGACATAAAAACTCATCCAATGACACAAACACACCTATTGGATGCACAAGATTTGTTAGAAACTCTAATTGGACAAGAATAAGCCTAGGTAGGACGAAAATGACATTATTGTTCATCGAATGACACAAACACACCTATTGGATGCACAAGATCAGTTTGAAACCCTAATTGGACAAGAATAAGCCTAGGGAGGTCGAAAATGACCTAATTGTTCATCCAATGACACAAACACATCAACTGGATGCACATGATTTGTTAGAAACCCTAATTGGACAAGAATAAGCCTAGGGAGGACGAAAATGAACTTATTGTTCATCCAATGACACAAACATACCTATTGGATGCACAAGATCAGTTAGAAACCCTAATTAGACAAGAATAAGCCTAGGGAGGTCGAAAATGACCTAAATGTTTATCCAATGACACAAACAAAAGTATTGGATGCATAGGATTGGTTAGAAACCCTAATTGGACAAAATTAAGCAAATGGACGTCGAAAATGACCTAAAAACTCATCCAATGACACAAACACACCTATTGGATGCACAAGATTTGTTAGAAACCCTAATTGGACAAGAATAAGCCTAGGGAGGACGAAAATGACCTTATTGTTAATCCAATGACACAAACACACCTATTGGATGCACAAGATTGGTCAGAAACCCTAATTGGACAAGAATAAGCCTAGGGAGGTCGAAAATGACTTAAATGTTCATCCAATAACATAAACACAAGTATTGGATGCACAAGATTGGTTAGAAACCCTAATTGGACAAGAATAAGCATAGGGAGGTCGAAAATGACATAAAAACTCATCCAATGGCACAAACACATCAACTGGATGCACATGATTTGTTAGAAACCCTAATTGGACAAGAATAATCCTAGGTAGGACGAAAATGACCTTATTGTTCATCGAATGACACAAACACACCTATTGGATGCACAAGATCAGTTTGAAACCCTAATTGGACAAGAATAAGCCTAGGGAGGTCGAAAATGACCTAATTGTTCATCCAATGACACAAACACACCTATTGGATGCACAAGATCAGTTAGAAACCCTAATTGGACAAGAATAAGCCTAGGGAGGTCGAAAATCACCTAAATGTTTATCCAATGACACAAACAAAAGTATTGGATGCATAGGATTGGTTAGAAACCCTAATTGGACAAAATTAAGCAAATGGAGGTCGAAATTGACCTTAAAACTCATCCAATGACAGAAACACACCTATTGGATGCACAAGATTTGTTAGAAACCCTAATTGGACAAGAATAAGCCTAGGGAGGATAAAAATGACCTTATTGTTAATCCAATGACACAAACACACCTATTGGATGCACAAGATTGGTCAAAAACCCTAATTGGACAAGAATAAGCCTAGGGAGGTCGAAAATGACGTAAATGTTCATCCAATAACATAAACACAAGTATTGGATGCACAAGATTGGTTAGAAACCCAAATTGGACAAGAATAAGCATAGGGAGGTCGAAAATGACATAAAAACTCATCCAATGACACAAACACACATATTGGATGCACAAGATTTGTTAGAAACCCTAATTGGACAAGAATAAGCCTAGGTAGGACGAAAATGACCTTATTGTTCATCGAATGACACAAACACACCTATTGGATGCACAAGATCAGTTTGAAACCCTAATTGGACAAGAATAAGCCTAGGGAGGACGAAAATGACCTTATTGTTCATCCAATGACAAAAACACACCTATTGGATGCACAAGATCAGTTAGAAATCCTAATTGGACAAGAATAAGCCTAGGGAGGTCGAAAATGACCTAAATGTTTATCCAATGACACAAACAAAAGTATTGGATGCATAGGATTGGTTAGAAACCCTAATTGGACAAAATTAAGCAAATGGAGGTCGAAAATGACCTAAAAACTCATCCAATGACACAAACACACCTATTGGATGCACAAGATTTGTTAGAAACCCTAATTGGACAAGAATAAGCCTAGGGAGGACGAAAATGACCTAATTGTTCATCCAATGACACAAACACACCTATTGGATGCACAAGATCAGTTAGAAACCCTAATTGGACAAGAATAAGCCTAGGGAGGTCGAAAATGACCTAAATGTTTATCCAATGACACAAACAAAAGTATTGGATGCATAGGATTGGTTAGAAACCCTAATTGGACAAAATTAAGCAAATGCAGGTCGAAAATGACCTAAAAACTCATCCAATGACACAAACACACCTATTGGCTGCACAAGATTTGTTAGAAACCCTAATTGGACAAGAATAAGCCTAGGGAGGACGAAAATGACCTTATTGTTAATCCAATGACACAAACACACCTATTGGATGCACAAGATTGGTCAGAAACCCTAATTGGACAAGAATAAGCCTAGGGAGGTCGAAAATGACTTAAATGTTCATCCAATAACATAAACACAAGTATTGGATGCACAAGATTGGTTAGAAACCCTAATTGGACAAGAATAAGCATAGGGAGGTCGAAAATGACATAAAAACTCATCCAATGGCACAAACACACATATTGGATGCACAAGATTTGTTAGAAACCCTAATTGGACAAGAATAAAACTAGGGAGGACGAAAATTTCCTAAAAGTTCATCCAATGACACAAACACATCAACTGGATGCACATGATTTGTTAGAAACCCTAATTGGACAAGAATAAGCCTAGGGAGGACGAAAATGACGTAAATGTTCGTCCAATAACATAAACACAAGTATTGGATGCACAAGATTGGTTAGAAACCCTAATTGGACAAGAATAAGCATAGGGAGGTCGAAAATGACATAAAAACTCATCCAATGACACAAACACACATATTGGATGCACAAGATTTGTTAGAAACCGTAATTGGACAAGAATAAGACTAGGGAGGACGTAAATGACCTAAAAGATCATCCAATGACACAAACACATCAACTGGATGCACATGATTTGTTAGAAACCCTAATTGGACAAGAATAAGCCTAGGGAGGACGAAAATGACCTTATTGTTCATCCAATGACACAAACACACCTATTGGATGCACAAGATCAGTTAGAAACCCTAATTGGACAAGAATAAGCATAGGGAGGTCGAAAATGACATAAAAACTCATCCAATGACACAAACACACATATTGGATGCACAAGATTTGTTAGAAACCCTAATTGGACAAGAATAAGCCTAAGTAGGACGAAAATGACCTTATTGTTCATCCAATGACACAAACACACCTATTGGATGCACAAGATCAGTTAGAAACCCTAATTGGACAAGAATAAGCCTAGGGAGGTCGAAAATGACCTAATTGTTCATCCAATGACACAAACACATCAACTGGATGCACATGATTTGTTAGAAACCCTAATTGGACAAGAATAAGCCTAGGGAGGACGAAAATGAACTTATTGTTCATCCAATGACACAAACATACCTATTGGATGCACAAGATCAGTTAGAAACCCTAATTAGACAAGAATAAGCCTAGGGAGGTCGAAAATGACCTAAATGTTTATCCAATGACACAAACAAAAGTATTGGATGCATAGGATTGGTTAGAAACCCTAATTGGACAAAATTAAGCAAATGGACGTCGAAAATGACCTAAAAACTCATCCAATGACATAAACACACCTATTGGATGCACAAGATTTGTTAGAAACCCTAATTGGACAAGAATAAGCCTAGGGAGGACGAAAATGACCTTATTGTTAATCCAATGACACAAACACACCTATTGGATTCACAAGATTGGTCAGAAACCCTAATTGGACAAGAATAAGCCTAGGGAGGTCGAAAATGACTTAAATGTTCATCCAATAACATAAACACAAGTATTGGATGCACAAGATTGGTTAGAAACCCTAATTGGACAAGAATAAGCATAGGGAGGTCGAAAATGACATAAAAACTCATCCAATGGCACAAACACACATATTGGATGCACAAGATTTGTTAGAAACCCTAATTGGACAAGAATAAAACTAGGGAGGACGAAAATTTCCTAAAAGTTCATCCAATGACACAAACACATCAACTGGATGCACATGATTTGTTAGAAACCCTAATTGGACAAGAATAAGCATAGGGAGGACGAAAATGACGTAAATGTTCGTCCAATAACATAAACACAAGTATTGGATGCACAAGATTGGTTAGAAACCCTAATTGGACAAGAATAAGCATAGGGAGGTCGAAAATGACATAAAAACTCATCCAATGACACAAACACACATATTGGATGCACAAGATTTGTTAGAAACCCTAATTGGACAAGAATAAGCCTTGGTAGGACGAAAATGACCTTATTGTTCATCGAATGACGCAAACACACCTATTGGATGCACAAGATCAGTTTGAAACCCTTATTGGACAAGAATAAGCCTAGGGAGGTCGAAAATGACCTAATTGTTCATCCAATGACACAAACACACCTATTGGATGCACAAGATCAGTTAGAAACCCTAATTGGACAAGAATAAGCCTAGGGAGGTCGAAAATCACCTAAATGTTTATCCAATGACACAAACAAAAGTATTGGATGCATAGGATTGGTTAGAAACCCTAATTGGACAAAATTAAGCAAATGGAGGTCGAAATTGACCTTAAAACTCATCCAATGACAGAAACACACCTATTGGATGCACAAGATTTGTTAGAAACCCTAATTGGACAAGAATAAGCCTAGGGAGGATAAAAATGACCTTATATTTAATCCAATGACACAAACACACTTATTGGATGCACAAGATTGGTCAAAAACCCTAATTGGACAAGAATAAGCCTAGGGAGGTCGAAAATGACGTAAATGTTGATCCAATAACATATACACAAGTATTGGATGCACAAGATTGGTTAGAAACCCAAATTGGACAAGAATAAGCATAGGGAGGTCGAAAATGACATAAAAACTCATCCAATGACACAAACACACCTATTGGATGCACAAGATTTGTTAGAAACTCTAATTGGACAAGAATAAGCCTAGGTAGGACGAAAATGACATTATTGTTCATCGAATGACACAAACACACCTATTGGATGCACAAGATCAGTTTGAAACCCTAATTGGACAAGAATAAGCCTAGGGAGGTCGAAAATGACCTAATTGTTCATCCAATGACACAAACACATCAACTGGATGCACATGATTTGTTAGAAACCCTAATTGGACAAGAATAAGCCTAGGGAGGACGAAAATGAACTTATTGTTCATCCAATGACACAAACATACCTATTGGATGCACAAGATCAGTTAGAAACCCTAATTAGACAAGAATAAGCCTAGGGAGGTCGAAAATGACCTAAATGTTTATCCAATGACACAAACAAAAGTATTGGATGCATAGGATTGGTTAGAAACCCTAATTGGACAAAATTAAGCAAATGGACGTCGAAAATGACCTAAAAACTCATCCAATGACACAAACACACCTATTGGATGCACAAGATTTGTTAGAAACCCTAATTGGACAAGAATAAGCCTAGGTAGGACGAAAATGACATTATTGTTCATCGAATGACACAAACACACCTATTGGATGCACAAGATCAGTTTGAAACCCTAATTGGACAAGAATAAGCCTAGGGAGGTCGAAAATGACCTAATTGTTCATCCAATGACACAAACACATCAACTGGATGCACATGATTTGTTAGAAACCCTAATTGGACAAGAATAAGCCTAGGGAGGACGAAAATGACCTTATTGTTCATCCAATGACACAAACACACCTATTGGATGCACAAGATCAGTTAGAAACCCTAATTAGACAAGAATAAGCCTAGGGAGGTCGAAAATGACCTAAATGTTTATCCAATGACACAAACAAAAGTATTGGATGCATAGGATTGGTTAGAAACCCTAATTGGACAAAATTAAGCAAATGGACGTCGAAAATGACCTAAAAACTCATCCAATGACACAAACACACCTATTGGATGCACAAGATTTGTTAGAAACCCTAATTGGACAAGAATAAGCCTAGGGAGGACGAAAATGACCTTATTGTTAATCCAATGACACAAACACACCTATTGGATGCACAAGATTGGTCAAAAACCCTAATTGGACAAGAATAAGCCTAGGGAGGTCGAAAATGACGTAAATGTTCATCCAATAACATAAACACAAGTATTGGATGCACAAGATTGGTTAGAAACCCAAATTGGACAAGAATAAGCATAGGGAGGTCGAAAATGACATAAAAACTCATCCAATGACACAAACACACCTATTGGATGCACAAGATTTGTTAGAAACCCTAATTGGACAAGAATAAGCCTAGGTAGGACGAAAATGACATTATTGTTCATCGAATGACACAAACACACCTATTGGATGCACAAGATCAGTTTGAAACCCTAATTGGACAAGAATAAGCCTAGGGAGGTCGAAAATGACCTAATTGTTCATCCAATGACACAAACACATCAACTGGATGCACATGATTTGTTAGAAACCCTAATTGGACAAGAATAAGCCTAGGGAGGACGAAATTGACCTTATTGTTCATCCAATGACACAAACATACCTATTGGATGCACAAGATCAGTTAGAAACCCTAATTGGACAAGAATAAGCCTAGGGAGGTCGAAAATGACCTAAATGTTTATCCAATGACACAAACAAAAGTATTGGATGCATAGGATTGGTTAGAAACCCTAATTGGACAAAATTAAGCAAATGGAGGTCGAAAATGACCTAAAAACTCATCCAATGACACAAACACACCTATTGGATGCACAAGATTTGTTAGAAACCCTAATTGGACAAGAATAAGCCTAGGGAGGACGAAAATGACCTTATTGTTAATCCAATGACACAAACACACCTATTGGATTCACAAGATTGGTCAGAAACCCTAATTGGACAAGAATAAGCCTAGGGAGGTCGAAAATGACTTAAATGTTCATCAAATAACATAAACACAAGTATTGGATGCACAAGATTGGTTAGAAACCCTAATTGGACAAGAATAAGCATAGGGAGGTCGAAAATGACAAAAACTCATCCAATGGCACAAACACACATATTGGATGCACAAGATTTGTTAGAAACCCTAATTGGACAAGAATAAGCCTAGGTAGGACGAAAATGACCTTATTGTTCATCGAATGACACAAACACACCTATTGGATGCACAAGATCAGTTCGAAACCCTAATTGGACAAGTATAAGCCTAGGGAGGTCGAAAATGACCTAATTGTTCATCCAATGACACAAACACATCAACTGGATGCACATGATTTGTTAGAAACCCTAATTGGACAAGAATAAGCCTAGGGAGGACGAAAATGACCTTATTGTTCATCCAATGACACAAACACACCTATTGGATGCACAAGATCAGTTAGAAACCCTAATTGGACAAGAATAAGCCTAGGGAGGACGAAAATGACCTTATTGTTAATCCAATGACACAAACACACCTATTGGATGCAGAAGATTGGTTAGAAACCCTAATTGGACAAGAATAAGCCTAGGGAGGTCGAAAATGACTTAAATGTTCATCCAATAACATAAACACAAGTATTGGATGCACAAGATTGGTTAGAAACCCTAATTGGACAAGAATAAGCATAGGGAGGTCGAAAATGACATAAAAACTCATCCAATGGCACAAACACACATATTGGATGCACAAGATTTGTTAGAAACCCTAATTGGACAAGAATAAGCCTAGGGAGGACGAAAATGACCTTATTGTTCATCCAATGACACAAACACACCTATTGGATGCACAAGATCAGTTAGAAACCCTAATTGGACAAGAATAAGCATAGGGAGGTCGAAAATGACATAAAAACTCATCCAATGACACAAACACACATATTGGATGCACAAGATTTGTTAGAAACCCTAATTGGACAAGAATAAGCCTAGGTAGGACGAAAATGACCTTATTGTTCATCGAATGACACAAACACACCTATTGGATGCACAAGATCAGTTCGAAACCCTAATTGGACAAGTATAAGCCTAGGGAGGTCGAAAATGACCTAATTGTTCATCCAATGACACAAACACATCAACTGGATGCACATGATTTGTTAGAAACCCTAATTGGACAAGAATAAGCCTAGGGAGGACGAAAATGACCTTATTGTTCATCCAATGACACAAACATACCTATTGGATGCACAAGATCAGTTAGAAACCCTAATTGGACAAGAATAAGCCTAGGGAGGTCGAAAATGACCTAAATGTTTATCCAATGACACAAACAAAAGTATTGGATGCATAGGATTGGTTAGAAACCCTAATTGGACAAAATTAAGCAAATGGAGGTCGAAAATGACATAAAAACTCATCCAATGACACAAACACACCTATTGGATGCACAAGATTTGTTAGAAACCCTAATTGGACAAGAATAAGCCTAGGTAGGACGAAAATGACATTATTGTTCATCGAATGACACAAACACACCTATTGGATGCACAAGATCAGTTTGAAACCCTAATTGGACAAGAATAAGCCTAGGGAGGTCGAAAATGACCTAATTGTTCATCCAATGACACAAACATACCTATTGGATGCACAAGATCAGTTAGAAACCCTAATTAGACAAGAATAAGCCTAGGGAGGTCGAAAATGACCTAAATGTTTATCCAATGACACAAACAAAAGTATTGGATGCATAGGATTGGTTAGAAACCCTAATTGGACAAAATTAAGCAAATGGACGTCGAAAATGACCTAAAAACTCATCCAATGACGCAAACACACCTATTGGATGCACAAGATTTGTTAGAAACCCTAATTGGACAAGAATAAGCCTAGGGAGGACGAAAATGACCTTATTGTTAATCCAATGACACAAACACACCTATTGGATTCACAAGATTGGTCAGAAACCCTAATTGGACAAGAATAAGCCTAGGGAGGTCGAAAATGACTTAAATGTTCATCCAATAACATAAACACAAGTATTGGATGCACAAGATTGGTTAGAAACCCTAATTGGACAAGAATAAGCATAGGGAGGACGAAAATGACATAAAAACTCATCCAATGGCACAAACACACATATTGGATGCACAAGATTTGTTAGAAACCCTAATTGGACAAGAATAAAACTAGGGAGGACGAAAATTTCCTAAAAGTTCATCCAATGACACAAACACATCAACTGGATGCACATGATTTGTTAGAAACCCTAATTGGACAAGAATAAGCCTAGGGAGGACGAAAATGACGTAAATGTTCGTCCAATAACATAAACACAAGTATTGGATGCACAAGATTGGTTAGAAACCCTAATTGGACAAGAATAAGCATAGGGAGGTCGAAAATGACATAAAAACTCATCCAATGACACAAACACACATATTGGATGCACAAGATTTGTTAGAAACCCTAATTGGACAAGAATAAGCCTAAGTAGGACGAAAATGACCTTATTGTTCATCGAATGACACAAACACACCTATTGGATGCACAAGATCAGTTAGAAACCCTAATTGGACAAGAATAAGCCTAGGGAGGTCGAAAATGACCTAATTGTTCATCCAATGACACAAACACATCAACTGGATGCACATGATTTGTTAGAAACCCTAATTGGACAAGAATAAGCCTAGGGAGGACGAAAATGACGTAAATGTTCATCCAATAACATAAACACAAGTATTGGATGCACAAGATTGGTTAGAAACCCTAATTGGACAAGAATAAGCATAGGGAGGTCGAAAATGACATAAAAACTCATCCAATGACACAAACACACATATTGGATGCACAAGATTTGTTAGAAACCCTAATTGGACAAGAATAAGCCTTGGTAGGACGAAAATGACCTTATTGTTCATCGAATGACGCAAACACACCTATTGGATGCACAAGATCAGTTTGAAACCCTTATTGGACAAGAATAAGCCTAGGGAGGTCGAAAATGACCTAATTGTTCATCCAATGACACAAACACACCTATTGGATGCACAAGATCAGTTAGAAACCCTAATTGGACAAGAATAAGCCTAGGGAGGTCGAAAATCACCTAAATGTATATCCAATGACACAAACAAAAGTATTGGATGCATAGGATTGGTTAGAAACCCTAATTGGACAAAATTAAGCAAATGGAGGTCGAAATTGACCTTAAAACTCATCCAATGACAGAAACACACCTATTGGATGCACAAGATTTGTTAGAAACCCTAATTGGACAAGAATAAGCCTAGGGAGGATAAAAATGACCTTATTGTTAATCCAATGACACAAACACACCTATTGGATGCACAAGATTGGTCAAAAACCCTAATTGGACAAGAATAAGCCTAGGGAGGTCGAAAATCACGTAAATGTTGATCCAATAACATAAACACAAGTATTGGATGCACAAGATTGGTTAGAAACCCAAATTGGACAAGAATAAGCATAGGGAGGTCGAAAATGACATAAAAACTCATCCAAAGACACAAACACACCTATTGGATGCACAAGATTTGTTAGAAACCCTAATTGGACAAGAATAAGCCTAGGTAGGACGAAAATGACATTATTGTTCATCGAATGACACAAACACACCTATTGGATGCACAAGATCAGTTTGAAACCCTAATTGGACAAGAATAAGCCTAGGGAGGTCGAAAATGACCTAATTGTTCATCCAATGACACAAACACATCAACTGGATGCACATGATTTGTTAGAAACCCTAATTGGACAAGAATAAGCCTAGGGAGGACGAAAATGAATTTATTGTTCATCCAATGACACAAACATACCTATTGGATGCACAAGATCAGTTAGAAACCCTAATTAGACAAGAATAAGCCTAGGGAGGTCGAAAATGACCTAAATGTTTATCCAATGACACAAACAAAAGTATTGGATGCATAGGATTGGTTAGAAACCCTAATTGGACAAAATTAAGCAAATGGACGTCGAAAATGACCTAAAAACTCATCCAATGACATAAACACACCTATTGGATGCACAAGATTTGTTAGAAACCCTAATTGGACAAGAATAAGCCTAGGGAGGACGAAAATGACCTTATTGTTAATCCAATGACACAAACACACCTATTGGATTCACAAGATTGGTCAGAAACCCTAATTGGACAAGAATAAGCCTAGGGAGGTCGAAAATGACTTAAATGTTCATCCAATAACATAAACACAAGTATTGGATGCACAAGATTGGTTAGAAACCCTAATTGGACAAGAATAAGCATAGGGAGGTCGAAAATGACATAAAAACTCATCCAATGACACAAACACACATATTGGATGCACAAGATTTGTTAGAAACCCTAATTGGACAAGAATAAAACTAGGGAGGACGAAAATTTCCTAAAAGTTCATCCAATGACACAAACACATCAACTGGATGCACATGATTTGTTAGAAACCCTAATTGGACAAGAATAAGCCTAGGGAGGACGAAAATGACGTAAATGTTCGTCCAATAACATAAACACAAGTATTGGATGCACAAGATTGGTTAGAAACCCTAATTGGACAAGAATAAGCATAGGGAGGTCGAAAATGACATAAAAACTCATCCAATGACACAAACACACATATTGGATGCACACGATTTGTTAGAAACCCTAATTGGACAAGAATAAGCCTTGGTAGGACGAAAATGACCTTATTGTTCATCGAATGACGCAAA
The DNA here is from genome assembly GCA_037974835.1 of Cicer judaicum. NCBI lineage: Eukaryota > Viridiplantae > Streptophyta > Magnoliopsida > Fabales > Fabaceae > Cicer > Cicer judaicum. The sequence goes on along the minus strand of JBBPBS010000622.1, from coordinate 66,771 downwards.
CACACCTATTGGATGCACAAGATCAGTTTGAAACCCTTATTGGACAAGAATAAGCCTAGGGAGGTCGAAAATGACCTAATTGTTCATCCAATGACACAAACACACCTATTGGATGCACAAGATCAGTTAGAAACCCTAATTGGACAAGAATAAGCCTAGGGAGGTCGAAAATCACCTAAATGTTTATCCAATGACACAAACAAAAGTATTGGATGCATAGGATTGGTTAGAAACCCTAATTGGACAAAATTAAGCAAATGGAGGTCGAAATTGACCTTAAAACTCATCCAATGACAGAAACACACCTATTGGATGCACAAGATTTGTTAGAAACCCTAATTGGACAAGAATAAGCCTAGGGAGGATAAAAATGACCTTATATTTAATCCAATGACACAAACACACCTATTGGATGCACAAGATTGGTCAAAAACCCTAATTGGACAAGAATAAGCCTAGGGAGGTCGAAAATGACGTAAATGTTGATCCAATAACATAAACACAAGTATTGGATGCACAAGATTGGTTAGAAACCCAAATTGGACAAGAATAAGCATAGGGAGGTCGAAAATGACATAAAAACTCATCCAATGACACAAACACACCTATTGGATGCACAAGATTTGTTAGAAACCCTAATTGGACAAGAATAAGCCTAGGTAGGACGAAAATGACATTATTGTTCATCGAATGACACAAACACACCTATTGGATGCACAAGATCAGTTTGAAACCCTAATTGGACAAGAATAAGCCTAGGGAGGTCGAAAATGACCTAATTGTTCATCCAATGACACAAACACATCAACTGGATGCACATGATTTGTTAGAAACCCTAATTGGACAAGAATAAGCCTAGGGAGGACGAAATTGACCTTATTGTTCATCCAATGACACAAACATACCTATTGGATGCACAAGATCAGTTAGAAACCCTAATTGGACAAGAATAAGCCTAGGGAGGTCGAAAATGACCTAAATGTTTATCCAATGACACAAACAAAAGTATTGGATGCATAGGATTGGTTAGAAACCCTAATTGGACAAAATTAAGCAAATGGAGGTCGAAAATGACCTAAAAACTCATCCAATGACACAAACACACCTATTGGATGCACAAGATTTGTTAGAAACCCTAATTGGACAAGAATAAGCCTAGGGAGGACGAAAATGACCTTATTGTTAATCCAATGACACAAACACACCTATTGGATTCACAAGATTGGTCAGAAACCCTAATTGGACAAGAATAAGCCTAGGGAGGTCGAAAATGACTTAAATGTTCATCAAATAACATAAACACAAGTATTGGATGCACAAGATTGGTTAGAAACCCTAATTGGACAAGAATAAGCATAGGGAGGTCGAAAATGACAAAAACTCATCCAATGGCACAAACACACATATTGGATGCACAAGATTTGTTAGAAACCCTAATTGGACAAGAATAAGCCTAGGTAGGACGAAAATGACCTTATTGTTCATCGAATGACACAAACACACCTATTGGATGCACAAGATCAGTTCGAAACCCTAATTGGACAAGTATAAGCCTAGGGAGGTCGAAAATGACCTAATTGTTCATCCAATGACACAAACACATCAACTGGATGCACATGATTTGTTAGAAACCCTAATTGGACAAGAATAAGCCTAGGGAGGACGAAAATGACCTTATTGTTCATCCAATGACACAAACATACCTATTGGATGCACAAGATCAGTTAGAAACCCTAATTGGACAAGAATAAGCCTAGGGAGGTCGAAAATGACCTAAATGTTTATCCAATGACACAAACAAAAGTATTGGATGCATAGGATTGGTTAGAAACCCTAATTGGACAAAATTAAGCAAATGGAGGTCGAAAATGACATAAAAACTCATCCAATGACACAAACACACATATTGGATGCACAAGATTTGTTAGAAACCCTAATTGGACAAGAATAAGCCTAGGTAGGACGAAAATGACCTTATTGTTCATCGAATGACACAAACACACCTATTGGATGCACAAGATCAGTTTGAAACCCTAATTGGACAAGAATAAGCCTAGGGAGGTCGAAAATGACGTAATTGTTCATCCAATAACATAAACACAAGTATTGGATGCACAAGATTGGTTAGAAACCCTAATTGGACAAGAATAAGCATAGGGAGGTCGAAAATGACATAAAAACTCATCCAATGACACAAACACACATATTGGATGCACAAGATTTGTTAGAAACCCTAATTGGACAAGAATAAGCCTAAGTAGGACGAAAATGACCTTATTGTTCATCGAATGACACAAACACACCTATTGGATGCACAAGATCAGTTAGAAACCCTAATTGGACAAGAATAAGCCTAGGGAGGTCGAAAATGACCTAATTGTTCATCCAATGACACAAACACATCAACTGGATGCACATGATTTGTTAGAAACCCTAATTGGACAAGAATAAGCCTAGGGAGGACGAAAATGAACTTATTGTTCATCCAATGACACAAACATACCTATTGGATGCACAAGATCAGTTAGAAACCCTAATTAGACAAGAATAAGCCTAGGGAGGTCGAAAATGACCTAAATGTTTATCCAATGACACAAACAAAAGTATTGGATGCATAGGATTGGTTAGAAACCCTAATTGGACAAAATTAAGCAAATGGACGTCGAAAATGACCTAAAAACTCATCCAATGACATAAACACACCTATTGGATGCACAAGATTTGTTAGAAACCCTAATTGGACAAGAATAAGCCTAGGGAGGACGAAAATGACCTTATTGTTAATCCAATGACACAAACACACCTATTGGATTCACAAGATTGGTCAGAAACCCTAATTGGACAAGAATAAGCCTAGGGAGGTCGAAAATGACTTAAATGTTCATCCAATAACATAAACACAAGTATTGGATGCACAAGATTGGTTAGAAACCCTAATTGGACAAGAATAAGCATAGGGAGGACGAAAATGACATAAAAACTCATCCAATGGCACAAACACACATATTGGATGCACAAGATTTGTTAGAAACCCTAATTGGACAAGAATAAAACTAGGGAGGACGAAAATTTCCTAAAAGTTCATCCAATGACACAAACACATCAACTGGATGCACATGATTTGTTAGAAACCCTAATTGGACAAGAATAAGCCTAGGGAGGACGAAAATGACGTAAATGTTCGTCCAATAACATAAACACAAGTATTGGATGCACAAGATTGGTTAGAAACCCTAATTGGACAAGAATAAGCATAGGGAGGTCGAAAATGACATAAAAACTCATCCAATGACACAAACACACATATTGGATGCACAAGATTTGTTAGAAACCCTAATTGGACAAGAATAAGCCTAGGTAGGACGAAAATGACCTTATTGTTCATCGAATGACGCAAACACACCTATTGGATGCACAAGATCAGTTTGAAACCCTAATTGGACAAGAATAAGCCTAGGGAGGTCGAAAATGACCTAATTGTTCATCCAATGACACAAACACACCTATTGGATGCACAAGATCAGTTAGAAACCCTAATTGGACAAGAATAAGCCTAGGGAGGTCGAAAATCACCTAAATGTTTATCCAATGACACAAACAAAAGTATTGGATGCATAGGATTGGTTAGAAACCCTAATTGGACAAAATTAAGCAAATGGAGGTCGAAATTGACCTTAAAACTCATCCAATGACAGAAACACACCTATTGGATGCACAAGATTTGTTAGAAACCCTAATTGGACAAGAATAAGCCTAGGGAGGATAAAAATGACCTTATTGTTAATCCAATGACACAAACACACCTATTGGATGCACAAGATTGGTCAAAAACCCTAATTGGACAAGAATAAGCCTAGGGAGGTCGAAAATGACGTAAATGTTGATCCAATAACATAAACACAAGTATTGGATGCACAAGATTGGTTAGAAACCCAAATTGGACAAGAATAAGCATAGGGAGGTCGAAAATGACATAAAAACTCATCCAATGACACAAACACACCTATTGGATGCACAAGATTTGTTAGAAACCCTAATTGGACAAGAATAAGCCTAGGTAGGACGAAAATGACATTATTGTTCATCGAATGCACAAACACACCTATTGGATGCACAAGATCAGTTTGAAACCCTAATTGGACAAGAATAAGCCTAGGGAGGTCGAAAATGACCTAATTGTTCATCCAATGACACAAACACATCAACTGGATGCACATGATTTGTTAGAAACCCTAATTGGACAAGAATAAACCTTGGGAGGACGAAAATGAACTTATTGTTCATCCAATGACACAAACATACCTATTGGATGCACAAGATCAGTTAGAAACCCTAATTAGACAAGAATAAGCCTAGGGAGGTCGAAAATGACCTAAATGTTTATCCAATGACACAAACAAAAGTATTGGATGCATAGGATTGGTTAGAAACCCGAATTGGACAAAATTAAGCAAATGGACGTCGAAAATGACCTAAAAACTCATCCAATGACATAAACACACCTATTGGATGCACAAGATTTGTTAGAAACCCTAATTGGACAAGAATAAGCCTAGGGAGGACGAAAATGACCTTATTGTTAATCCAATGACACAAACACACCTATTGGATTCACAAGATTGGTCAGAAACCCTAATTGGACAAGAATAAGCCTAGGGAGGTCGAAAATGACTTAAATGTCCATCCAATAACATAAACACAAGTATTGGATGCACAAGATTGGTTAGAAACCCTAATTGGACAAGAATAAGCATAGGGAGGTCGAAAATGACATAAAAACTCATCCAATGGCACAAACACACATATTGGATGCACAAGATTGTTAGAAACCCTAATTGGACAAGAATAAAACTAGGGAGGACGAAAATTTCCTAAAAGTTCATCCAATGACACAAACACATCAACTGGATGCACATGATTTGTTAGAAACCCTAATTGGACAAGAATAAGCCTAGGGAGGACGAAAATGACGTAAATGTTCGTCCAATAACATAAACACAAGTATTGGATGCACAAGATTGGTTAGAAACCCTAATTGGACAAGAATAAGCATAGGGAGGTCGAAAATGACATAAAAACTCATCCAATGACACAAACACACATATTGGATGCACAAGATTTGTTAGAAACCCTAATTGGACAAGAATAAGCCTTGGTAGGACGAAAATGACCTTATTGTTCATCAAATGACGCAAACACACCTATTGGATGCACAAGATCAGTTTGAAACCCTAATTGGACAAGAATAAGCCTAGGGAGGTCGAAAATGACCTAATTGTTCATCCAATGACACAAACACACCTATTGGATGCACAAGATCAGTTAGAAACCCTAATTGGACAAGAATAAGCCTAGGGAGGTCGAAAATCACCTAAATGTTTATCCAATGACACAAACAAAAGTATTGGATGCATAGGATTGGTTAGAAACCCTAATTGGACAAAATTAAGCAAATGGAGGTCGAAATTGACCTTAAAACTCATCCAATGACAGAAACACACCTATTGGATGCACAAGATTTGTTAGAAACCCTAATTGGACAAGAATAAGCCTAGGGAGGATAAAAATGACCTTATTGTTAATCCAATGACACAAACACACCTATTGGATGCACAAGATTGGTCAAAAACCCTAATTGGACAAGAATAAGCCTAGGGAGGTCGAAAATGACGTAAATGTTCATCCAATAACATAAACACAAGTATTGGATGCACAAGATTGGTTAGAAACCCAAATTGGACAAGAATAAGCATAGGGAGGTCGAAAATGACATAAAAACTCATCCAATGACACAAACACACATATTGGATGCACAAGATTTGTTAGAAACCCTAATTGGACAAGAATAAGCCTAGGTAGGACGAAAATGACCTTATTGTTCATCGAATGACACAAACACACCTATTGGATGCACAAGATCAGTTAGAAACCCTAATTGGACAAGAATAAGCCTAGGGAGGTCGAAAATGACCTAATTGTTCATCCAATGACACAAACACATCAACTGGATGCACATGATTTGTTAGAAACCCTAATTGGACAAGAATAAGCCTAGGGAGGACGAAATTGACCTTATTGTTCATCCAATGACACAAACATACCTATTGGATGCACAAGATCAGTTAGAAACCCTAATTGGACAAGAATAAGCCTAGGGAGGTCGAAAATGACCTAAATGTTTATCCAATGACACAAACAAAAGTATTGGATGCATAGGATTGGTTAGAAACCCTAATTGGACAAAATTAAGCAAATGGAGGTCGAAAATGACCTAAAAACTCATCCAATGACACAAACACACCTATTGGATGCACAAGATTTGTTAGAAACCCTAATTGGACAAGAATAAGCCTAGGGAGGACGAAAATGACATAAAAACTCATCCAATGACACAAACACACATATTGGATGCACAAGATTTGTTAGAAACCATAATTGGACAAGAATAAGACTAGGGAGGACGAAAATGACCTGAAAGTTCATCCAATGACACAAACACATCAACTGGATGCACATGATTTGTTAGAAACCCTAATTGGACAAGAATAAGCCTAGGGAGGACGAAAATGACCTTATTGTTAATCCAATGACACAAACACACCTATTGGATTCACAAGATTGGTCAGAAACCCTAATTGGACAAGAATAAGCCTAGGGAGGTCGAAAATGACTTAAATGTTCATCCAATAACATAAACACAAGTATTGGATGCACAAGATTGGTTAGAAACCCTAATTGGACAAGAATAAGCATAGGGAGGTCGAAAATGACATAAAAACTCATCCAATGGCACAAACACATCAACTGGATGCACATGATTTGTTAGAAACCCTAATTGGACAAGAATAAGCCTAGGTAGGACGAAAATGACCTTATTGTTCATCGAATGACACAAACACACCTATTGGATGCACAAGATCAGTTTGAAACCCTAATTGGACAAGAATAAGCCTAGGGAGGTCGAAAATGACCTAATTGTGCATCCAATGACACAAACACATCAACTGGATGCACATGATTTGTTAGAAACCCTAATTGGACAAGAATAAGCCTGGGGAGGAAGAAAATGACCTTATTGTTCATCCAATGACACAAACACACCTATTGGATGCACAAGATGAGTTAGAAACCCTAATTCGACAAGAATAAGCCTAGGGAGGACGAAAATGACCTAAATGTTTATCCAATGACACAAACAAAAGTATTGGATGCATAGGATTGGTTAGAAACCCTAATTGGACAAAATTAAGCAAATGGAGGTCGAAAATGACCTAAAAACTCAACCAATGACACAAACACACCTATTGGATGCACAAGATTTGTTAGAAACCCTAATTGGACAAGAATACGCCTAGGGAGGACGAAAATGACCTAATTGTTCATCCAATGACACAAACACACCTATTGGATGCACAAGATCAGTTAGAAACCCTAATTGGACAAGAATAAGCCTAGGGAGGTCGAAAATGACCTAAATGTTCATCCATTGACACAAACAAAAGTATTGGATGCATAGGATTGGTTAGAAACCCTAATTGGACAAAATTAAGCAAATGGAGGTCGAAATTGACCTAAAAACTCATCCAATGACAGAAACACACCTATTGGATGCACAAGATTTGTTAGAAACCCTAATTGGACATGAATAAGCCTAGGGAGGACGAAAATGACCTTATTGTTAATCCAATGACACAAACACACCTATTGGATGCACAAGATTGGTCAAGAACCCTAATTGGACAAGAATAAGCCTAGGGAGGTCGAAAATGACGTAAATGTTCATCCAATAACATAAACACAAGTATTGGATGCACAAGATTAGTTAGAAACCCTAATTGGACAAGAATAAGCATAGGGAGGTCGAAAATGACATAAAAACTCATCCAATGACACAAACATACATATTGGATGCACAAGATTTGTTAGAAACCCTAATTGGACAAGAAAAAGCCTAGGTAGGACGAAAATGACCTTATTGTTCATCGAATGACACAAACACACCTATTGGATGCACAAGATCAGTTTGAAACCCTAATTGGACAAGAATAAGCCTAGGGAGGTCGAAAATGACCTAATTGTGCATCCAATGACACAAACACATCAACTGGATGCACATGATTTGTTAGAAACCCTAATTGGACAAGAATAAGCCTGGGGAGGAAGAAAATGACCTTATTGTTCATCCAATGACACAAACACACCTATTGGATGCACAAGATCAGTTAGAAACCCTAATTGGACAAGAATAAGCCTAGGGAGGTCGAAAATGACCTAAATGTTTATCCAATGACACAAACAAAAGTATTGGATGCATAGGATTGGTTAGAAACCCTAATTGGACAAAATTAAGCAAATGCAGGTCGAAAATGACCTAAAAACTCATCCAATGACACAAACACACCTATTGGATGCACAAGATTTGTTAGAAACCCTAATTGGACAAGAATAAGCCTAGGGAGGACGAAAATGACCTAATTGTTCATCCAATGACACAAACACACCTATTGGATGCACAAGATCAGTTAGAAACCCTAATTGGACAAGAATAAGCCTAGGGAGGTCGAAAATGACCTAAATGTTCATCCATTGACACAAACAAAAGTATTGGATGCATAGGATTGGTTAGAAACCCTAACTGGACAAAATTAAGCAAATGGAGGTCGAAATTGACCTAAAAACTCATCCAATGACAGAAACACACCTATTGGATGCACAAGATTTGTTAGAAACCCTAATTGGACATGAATAAGCCTAGGGAGGTCGAAAATGACTTAAATGTTCATCCAATAACATAAACACAAGTATTGGATTCACAAGATTGGTTAGAAACCCTAATTGGACAAGAATAAGCATAAGGAGGTCGAAAATGACATAAAAACTCATCCAATGACACAAACACACATATTGGATGCACAAGATTTGTTAGAAACCCTAATTAGACAAGAATAAGACTAGGGAGGACGAAAATGACCTAAAAGTTCATCCAATGACACAAACACATCAACTGGATGCACATGATTTGTTAGAAACCCTAATTGGACAAGAATAAGCCTGGGGAGGAAGAAAATGACCTTATTGTTCATCCAATGACACAAACACACCTATTGGATGCACAAGATGAGTTAGAAACCCTAATTGGACAAGAATAAGCCTAGGGAGGTCGAAAATGACCTAAATGTTTATCCAATGACACAAACAAAAGTATTGGATGCATAGGATTGGTTAGAAACCCTAATTGGACAAAATTAAGCAAATGGAGGTCGAAAATGACATAAAAACTCATCCAATGACACAAACACACCTATTGGATGCACAAGATTTGTTAGAAACCCTAATTGGACAAGAATAAGCCTAGGTAGGACGAAAATGACCTTATTGTTCATCGAATGACACAAACACACCTATTGGATGCACAAGATCAGTTTGAAACCCTAATTGGACAACAATAAGCCTTGGGAGGATGAAAATGACCTTATTGTTCATCCAATGACAAAAACACACCTATTGGATGCACAAGATCAGTTAGAAATCCTAATTGGACAAGAATAAGCCTAGGGAGGTCGAAAATGACCTAAATGTTTATCCAATGACACAAACAAAAGTATTGGATGCATAGGATTGGTTAGAAACCCTAATTGGACAAAATTAAGCAAATGGAGGTCGAAAATGACATAAAAACTCATCCAATGACACAAACACACCTATTGGATGCACAAGATTTGTTAGAAACCCTAATTGGACAAGAATAAGCCTAGGGAGGACGAAAATGACCTTATTGTTCATCCAATGACACAAACACACCTATTGGATGCACAAGATTGGTCAGAAACCCTAATTGGACAAGAATAAGCCTAGGGAGGTCGAAAATGACTTAAATGTTCATCCAATAACATAAACACAAGTATTGGATGCACAAGATTGGTTAGAAACCCTAATTGGACAAGAATAAGCATAGGGAGGTCGAAAATGACATAAAAACTCATCCAATGGCACAAACACATCAACTGGATGCACATGATTTGTTAGAAACCCTAATTGGACAAGAATAAGCCTAGGTAGGACGAAAATGACCTTATTGTTCATCGAATGACACAAACACACCTATTGGATGCACAAGATCAGTTTGAAACCCTAATTGGACAAGAATAAGCCTAGGGAGGTCGAAAATGACGTAATTGTTCATCCAATAACATAAACACAAGTATTGGATGCACAAGATTGGTTAGAAACCCTAATTGGACAAGAATAAGCATAGGGAGGTCGAAAATGACATAAAAACTCATCCAATGACACAAACACACATATTGGATGCACAAGATTTGTTAGAAACCCTAATTGGACAAGAATAAGCCTAAGGAGGACGAAAATGACCTTATTGTTCATCGAATGACACAAACACACCTATTGGATGCACAAGATCAGTTTGAAACCCTAATTGGACAAGAATAAGCCTAGGGAGGTCGAAAATGACCTAATTGTTCATCCAATGACACAAACACATCAACTGGATGCACATGATTTGTTAGAAACCCTAATTGGACAAGAATAAGCCTAGGGAGGACGAAATTGACCTTATTGTTCATCCAATGACACAAACATACCTATTGGATGCACAAGATCAGTTAGAAACCCTAATTGGACAAGAATAAGCCTAGGGAGGTCGAAAATGACCTAAATGTTTATCCAATGACACAAACAAAAGTATTGGATGCATAGGATTGGTTAGAAACCCTAATTGGACAAAATTAAGCAAATGCAGGTCGAAAATGACCTAAAAACTCATCCAATGACACAAACACACCTATTGGATGCACAAGATTTGTTAGAAACCCTAATTGGACAAGAATAAGCCTAGGGAGGACGAAAATGACCTTATTGTTAATCCAATGACACAAACACACCTATTGGATGCACAAGATTTGTCAGAAACCCTAATTGGACAAGAATAAGCCTAGGGAGGTCGAAAATGACTTAAATGTTCATCCAATAACATAAACACAAGTATTGGATGCACAAGATTGGTTAGAAACCCTAATTGGACAAGAATAAGCATAGGGAGGACGAAAATGACATAAAAACTCATCCAATGGCACAAACACACATATTGGATGCACAAGATTTGTTAGAAACCCTAATTGGACAAGAATAAAACTAGGGAGGACGAAAATTTCCTAAAAGTTCATCCAATGACACAAACACATCAACTGGATGCACATGATTTGTTAGAAACCCTAATTGGACAAGAATAAGCCTAGGGAGGACGAAAATGACGTAAATGTTCGTCCAATAACATAAACACAAGTATTGGATGCACAAGATTGGTTAGAAACCCTAATTGGACAAGAATAAGCATAGGGAGGTCGAAAATGACATAAAAACTCATCCAATGACACAAACACACATATTGGATGCACAAGATTTGTTAGAAACCGTAATTGGACAAGAATAAGACTAGGGAGGACGTAAATGACCTAAAAGATCATCCAATGACACAAACACATCAACTGGATGCACATGATTTGTTAGAAACCCTAATTGGACAAGAATAAGCCTAGGGAGGACGAAAATGACCTTATTGTTCATCCAATGACACAAACACACCTATTGGATGCACAAGATTGGTCAGAAACCCTAATTGGACAAGAATAAGCATAGGGAGGTCGAAAATGACATAAAAACTCATCCAATGACACAAACACACATATTGGATGCACAAGATTTGTTAGAAACCCTAATTGGACAAGAATAAGCCTAAGTAGGACGAAAATGACCTTATTGTTCATCGAATGACACAAACACACCTATTGGATGCACAAGATCAGTTTGAAACCCTAATTGGACAAGAATAAGCCTAGGGAGGTCGAAAATGACCTAATTGTTCATCCAATGACACAAACACACCTATTGGATGCACAAGATCAGTTAGAAACCCTAATTGGACAAGAATAAGCCTAGGGAGGACGAAAATGACCTAATTGTTCATCCAATGACACAAACACACCTATTGGATGCACAAGATCAGTTAGAAACCCTAATTGGACAAGAATAAGACTACGGAGGTCGAAAATGACCTAAAGGTTTATCCAATGAGACAAACAAAATTATTGGATGCATAAGATTGGTTAGAAACCCTAATTGGACAAAATTAAGCAAATGGAGGTCGAAAATGACCTAAAAACTCAACCAATGACACAAACACACCTATTGGATGCACAAGATTTGTTAGAAACCCTAATTGGACAAGAATAAGCCTAGGGAGGACGAAAATGACCTAATTGTTCATCCAATGACACAAACACACCTATTGGATGCACAAGATTGGTTAGAAACCCTAATTGGACAAGAATACAAACACACCTATTGGATGCACAAGATTGGTTAGAAACCCTTATTGGAGAAGAATAAGCCTAGGGAAGTCGAAAATGACCTAAATGTTCATCCAATGACCCAAACAAAAGTATTGGATGCACAAGATTGGTTAGAAACCCTAATTGGACAAGAATAAGCATAGGGAGGTCGAAAATGACCTAAATGTTCATCAAATGACATAAACACAAGTATTGGATGCAAAAGATTTGTTAGAAACCCTAATTGGACAAGAATAAGCCTAGGGAGGACGAAAATGACCTTATTGTTCATCCAATGACACAAACACACCTATTGGATGCACAAGATTGGTTAGAAACCCTAATTGGACAAGAATAAGCATAGGGAGGTCGAAAATGACATAAAAACTCATCCAATGACACAAACACACATATTGGATGCACAAGATTTGTTAGAAACCCTAATTGGACAAGAATAAGCCTAAGTAGGACGAAAATGACCTTATTGTTCATCGAATGACACAAACACACCTATTGGATGCACAAGATCAGTTTGAAACCCTAATTGGACAAGAATAAGCCTAGGGAGGTCGAAAATGACCTAATTGTTCATCCAATGACACAAACACATCAACTGGATGCACATGATTTGTTAGAAACCCTAATTGGACAAGAATAAGCCTAGGGAGGACGAAAATGACCTTATTGTTCATCCAATGACACAAACACACCTATTGGATGCACAAGATGAGTTAGAAACCCTAATTCGACAAGAATAAGCCTAGGGAGGACGAAAATGACCTAAATGTTTATCCAATGACACAAACAAAAGTATTGGATGCATAGGATTGGTTAGAAACCCTAATTGGACAAAATTAAGCAAATGGAGGTCGAAAATGACCTAAAAACTCATCCAATGACACAAACACACCTATTGGATGCACAAGATTTGTTAGAAACCCTAATTGGACAAGAATAAGCCTAGGGAGGACGAAAATGACATAAAAACTCATCCAATGACACAAACACACATATTGGATGCACAAGATTTGTTAGAAACCATAATTGGACAAGAATAAGACTAGGGAGGACGAAAATGACCTGAAAGTTCATCCAATGACACAAACACATCAACTGGATGCACATGATTTGTTAGAAACCCTAATTGGACAAGAATAAGCCTAGGGAGGACGAAAATGACCTTATTGTTAATCCAATGACACAAACACACCTATTGGATTCACAAGATTGGTCAGAAACCCTAATTGGACAAGAATAAGCCTAGGGAGGTCGAAAATGACTTAAATGTTCATCCAATAACATAAACACAAGTATTGGATGCACAAGATTGGTTAGAAACCCTAATTGGACAAGAATAAGCATAGGGAGGTCGAAAATGACATAAAAACTCATCCAATGGCACAAACACATCAACTGGATGCACATGATTTGTTAGAAACCCTAATTGGACAAGAATAAGCCTAGGTAGGACGAAAATGACCTTATTGTTCATCGAATGACACAAACACACCTATTGGATGCACAAGATCAGTTTGAAACCCTAATTGGACAAGAATAAGCCTAGGGAGGTCGAAAATGACCTAATTGTGCATCCAATGACACAAACACATCAACTGGATGCACATGATTTGTTAGAAACCCTAATTGGACAAGAATAAGCCTGGGGAGGAAGAAAATGACCTTATTGTTCATCCAATGACACAAACACACCTATTGGATGCACAAGATGAGTTAGAAACCCTAATTCGACAAGAATAAGCCTAGGGAGGACGAAAATGACCTAAATGTTTATCCAATGACACAAACAAAAGTATTGGATGCATAGGATTGGTTAGAAACCCTAATTGGACAAAATTAAGCAAATGGAGGTCGAAAATGACCTAAAAACTCAACCAATGACACAAACACACCTATTGGATGCACAAGATTTGTTAGAAACCCTAATTGGACAAGAATACGCCTAGGGAGGACGAAAATGACCTAATTGTTCATCCAATGACACAAACACACCTATTGGATGCACAAGATCAGTTAGAAACCCTAATTGGACAAGAATAAGCCTAGGGAGGTCGAAAATGACCTAAATGTTCATCCATTGACACAAACAAAAGTATTGGATGCATAGGATTGGTTAGAAACCCTAATTGGACAAAATTAAGCAAATGGAGGTCGAAATTGACCTAAAAACTCATCCAATGACAGAAACACACCTATTGGATGCACAAGATTTGTTAGAAACCCTAATTGGACATGAATAAGCCTAGGGAGGACGAAAATGACCTTATTGTTAATCCAATGACACAAACACACCTATTGGATGCACAAGATTGGTCAAGAACCCTAATTGGACAAGAATAAGCCTAGGGAGGTCGAAAATGACGTAAATGTTCATCCAATAACATCAACACAAGTATTGGATGCACAAGATTAGTTAGAAACCCTAATTGGACAAGAATAAGCATAGGGAGGTCGAAAATGACATAAAAACTCATCCAATGACACAAACATACATATTGGATGCACAAGATTTGTTAGAAACCCTAATTGGACAAGAAAAAGCCTAGGTAGGACGAAAATGACCTTATTGTTCATCGAATGACACAAACACACCTATTGGATGCACAAGATCAGTTTGAAACCCTAATTGGACAAGAATAAGCCTAGGGAGGTCGAAAATGACCTAATTGTGCATCCAATGACACAAACACATCAACTGGATGCACATGATTTGTTAGAAACCCTAATTGGACAAGAATAAGCCTGGGGAGGAAGAAAATGACCTTATTGTTCATCCAATGACACAAACACACCTATTGGATGCACAAGAT
>JBBPBS010000622.1:21649-51160 GCA_037974835.1 Cicer judaicum | reverse complement strand
AGGGAGGTCGAAAATGACATAAAAACTCATCCAATGACACAAACACACATATTGGATGCACAAGATTTGTTAGAAACCCTAATTGGACAAGAATAAGCCTAAGTAGGACGAAAATGACCTTATTGTTCATCGAATGACACAAACACACCTATTGGATGCACAAGATCAGTTTGAAACCCTAATTGGACAAGAATAAGCCTAGGGAGGTCGAAAATGACCTAATTGTTCATCCAATGACACAAACACATCAACTGGATGCACATGATTTGTTAGAAACCCTAATTGGACAAGAATAAGCCTAGGGAGGACGAAAATGACCTTATTGTTCATCCAATGACACAAACACACCTATTGGATGCATAAGATCAGTTAGAAACCCTAATTGGACAAGAATAAGCCTAGGGAGGTCGAAAATGACCTAAATGTTTATCCAATGACACAAACAAAAGTATTGGATGCATAGGATTGGTTAGAAATCCTAATTGGACAAAATTAAGCAAATGCAGGTCGAAAATGACCTAAAAACTCATCCAATGACACAAACACACCTATTGGCTGCACAAGATTTGTTAGAAACCCTAATTGGACAAGAATAAGCCTAGGGAGGACGAAAATGAACTTATTGTTAATCCAATGACACAAACACACCTATTGGATGCACAAGATTGGTCAGAAACCCTAATTGGACAAGAATAAGCCTAGGGAGGTCGAAAATGACTTAAATGTTCATCCAATAACATAAACACAAGTATTGGATGCACAAGATTGGTTAGAAACCCTAATTGGACAAGAATAAGCATAGGGAGGTCGAAAATGACATAAAAACTCATCCAATGGCACAAACACATCAACTGGATGCACATGATTTGTTAGAAACCCTAATTGGACAAGAATAAGCCTAGGTAGGACGAAAATGACCTTATTGTTCATCGAATGACACAAACACACCTATTGGATGCACAAGATCAGTTTGAAACCCTAATTGGACAAGAATAAGCCTAGGGAGGTCGAAAATGACGTAATTGTTCATCCAATTACATAAACACAAGTATTGGATGCACAAGATTGGTTAGAAACCCTAATTGGACAAGAATAAGCATAGGGAGGTCGAAAATGACATAAAAATTCATCCAATGACACAAACACACATATTGGATGCACAAGATCAGTTAGAAACCCTAATTGGACAAGAATAAGCCTAGGGAGGTCGAAAATGACCTAAATGTTTATCCAATGACACAAACAAAAGTATTGGATGCATAGGATTGGTTAGAAACCCTAATTGGACAAGAATAAGCCTAGGGAGGACGAAAATGACCTTATTGTTAATCCAATGACACAAACACACCTATGGGATGCACAAGATTGGTCAGAAACCCTAATTGGACAAGAATAAGCCTAGGGAGGTCGAAAATGACTTAAATGTTCATCCAATAACATAAACACAAGTATTGGATGCACAAGATTGGTTAGAAACCCTAATTGGACAAGAATAGTGCATAGGGAGGTCGAAAATGACATAAAAACTCATCCAATGGCACAAACACATCAACTGGATGCACATGATTTGTTAGAAACCCTAATTGGACAAGAATAAGCCTAGGTAGGATGAAAATGACCTTATTGTTCATCGAATGACACAAACACACCTATTGGATGCACAAGATCAGTTTGAAACCCTAATTGGACAAGAATAAGCCTAGGGAGGTCGAAAATGACGTAATTGTTCATCCAATTACATAAACACAAGTATTGGATGCATAAGATTGGTTAGAAACCCTAATTGGACAAGAATAAGCATAGGGAGGTCGAAAATGACATAAAAATTCATCCAATGACACAAACACACATATTGGATGCACAAGATTTGTTAGAAACCCTAATTGGACAAGAATAAGCCTAGGTAGGAGGAAAATGACCTTATTGTTCATCGAATGACACAAACACACCTATTGGATGCACAAGATCAGTTCGAAACCCTAATTGGACAAGTATAAGCCTAGGGAGGTCGAAAATGACCTAATTGTTCATCCAATGACACAAACACATCAACTGGATGCACATGATTTGTTAGAACCCCTAATTGGATAAGAATAAGCCTAGGGAGGACGAAAATGACCTTATTGTTCATCCAATGACACAAACACACCTATTGGATGCACAAGATCAGTTAGAAACCCTAATTGGACAAGAATAAGCCTAGGGAGGTCGAAAATGACCTAAATGTTTATCCAATGACACAAACAAAAGTATTGGATGCATAGGATTGGTTAGAAACCCTAATTGGACAAAATTAAGCAAATGCAGGTCGAAAATGACCTAAAAACTCATCCAATGACACAAACACACCTATTGGATGCACAAGATTTGTTAGAAACCCTAATTGGACAAGAATAAGCCTAGGGAGGACGAAAATGACCTAATTGTTCATCCAATGACACAAACACACCTATTGGATGCACAAGATTGGTCAGAAACCCTAATTGGACAAGAATAAGCCTAGGGAGGTCGAAAATGACTTAAATGTTCATCCAATAACATAAACACAAGTATTGGATGCACAAGATTGGTTAGAAACCCTAATTGGACAAGAATAAGCATAGGGAGGTCGAAAATGACATAAAAACTCATCCAATGGCACAAACACATCAACTGGATGCACATGATTTGTTAGAAACCCTAATTGGACAAGAATAAGCCTAGGTAGGACGAAAATGACCTTATTGTTCATCGAATGACACAAACACACCTATTGGATGCACAAGATCAGTTTGAAACCCTAATTGGACAAGAATAAGCCTAGGGAGGTCGAAAATGACGTAATTGTTCATCCAATAACATAAACACAAGTATTGGATGCACAAGATTGGTTAGAAACCCTAATTGGACAAGAATAAGCATAGGGAGGTCGAAAATGACATAAAAACTCATCCAATGACACAAACACACATATTGGATGCACAAGATTTGTTAGAAACCCTAATTGGACAAGAATAAGCCTAAGGAGGACGAAAATGACCTTATTGTTCATCGAATGACACAAACACACCTATTGGATGCACAAGATCAGTTTGAAACCCTAATTGGACAAGAATAAGCCTAGGGAGGTCGAAAATGACCTAATTGTTCATCCAATGACACAAACACATCAACTGGATGCACATGATTTGTTAGAAACCCTAATTGGACAAGAATAAGCCTAGGGAGGACGAAATTGACCTTATTGTTCATCCAATGACACAAACATACCTATTGGATGCACAAGATCAGTTAGAAACCCTAATTGGACAAGAATAAGCCTAGGGAGGTCGAAAATGACCTAAATGTTTATCCAATGACACAAACAAAAGTATTGGATGCATAGGATTGGTTAGAAACCCTAATTGGACAAAATTAAGCAAATGCAGGTCGAAAATGACCTAAAAACTCATCCAATGACACAAACACACCTATTGGATGCACAAGATTGGTTAGAAACCCTAATTGGACAAGAATAAGCATAGGGAGGTCGAAAATGACATAAAAACTCATCCAATGGCACAAACACACATATTGGATGCACAAGATTTGTTAGAAACCCTAATTGGACAAGAATAAGACTAGGGAGGACGTAAATGACCTAATTGTTCATCCAATGACACAAACACACCTATTGGATGCACAAGATTGGTCAGAAACCCTAATTCGACAAGAATAAGCCTAGGGAGGTCGAAAATGACGTAAATGTTCATCCAATAACATAAACACAAGTATTGGATGCACAAGATTGGTTAGAAACCATAATTGGACAAGAATAAGCCTAGGGAGGTCGAAAATGACCTAAAAACTCATCCAATGACACAAACACACATATTGGATGCACAAGATTTGTTAGAAACCCTAATTGGACAAGAATAAGCCTAGGTAGGACGAAAATGACCTTATTGTTCATCGAATGACACAAACACACCTATTGGATGCACAAGATCAGTTCGAAACCCTAATTGGACAAGAATAAGCCTAGGGAGGTCGAAAATGACCTAATTGTTCATCCAATGACACAAACACATCAACTGGATGCACATGATTTGTTAGAAACCCTAATTGGACAAGAATAAGCCTAGGGAGGACGAAAATGACCTTATTGTTCATCCAATGACACAAACACACCTATTGGATGCACAAGATCAGTTAGAAACCCTAATTGGACAAGAATAAGCCTAGGGAGGTCGAAAATGACCTAAATGTTTATCCAATGACACAAACAAAAGTATTGGATGCATAGGATTGGTTAGAAACCCTAATTGGACAAAATTAAGCAAATGCAGGTCGAAAATGACCTAAAAACTCATCCAATGACACAGACACACCTATTGGATGCACAAGATTTGTTAGAAACCCTAATTGGACAAGAATAAGCCTAGGGAGGACGAAAATGACCTAATTGTTCATCCAATGACACAAACACACCTATTGGATGCACAAGATCAGTTAGAAACCCTAATTGGACAAGAATAAGCCTAGGGAGGTCGAAAATGACCTAAATGTTCATCCATTGACACAAACAAAAGTATTGGATGCATAGGATTGGTTAGAAACCCTAATTGGACAAAATTAAGCAAATGGAGGTCGAAATTGACCTAAAAACTCATCCAATGACAGAAACACACCTATTGGATGCACAAGATTTGTTAGAAACCCTAATTGGACATGAATAAGCCTAGGGAGGACGAAAATGACCTTATTGTTAATCCAATGACACAAACACACCTATTGGATGCACAAGATTGGTCAAGAACCCTAATTAGACAAGAATAAGCCTAGGGAGGTCGAAAATGACGTAAATGTTCATCCAATAACATAAACACAAGTATTGGATGCACAAGATTAGTTAGAAACCCTAATTGGACAAGAATAAGCATAGGGAGGTCGAAAATGACATAAAAACTCATCCAATGACACAAACATACATATTGGATGCACAAGATTTGTTAGAAACCCTAATTGGACAAGAAAAAGCCTAGGTAGGACGAAAATGACCTTATTGTTCATCGAATGACACAAACACACCTATTGGATGCACAAGATCAGTTTGAAACCCTAATTGGACAAGAATAAGCCTAGGGAGGTCGAAAATGACCTAATTGTGCATCCAATGACACAAACACATCTACTGGATGCACATGATTTGTTAGAAACCCTAATTGGACAAGAATAAGCCTGGGGAGGAAGAAAATGACCTTATTGTTCATCCAATGACACAAACACACCTATTGGATGCACAAGATGAGTTAGAAACCCTAATTCGACAAGAATAAGCCTAGGGAGGACGAAAATGACCTAAATGTTTATCCAATGACACAAACAAAAGTATTGGATGCATAGGATTGGTTAGAAACCCTAATTGGACAAAATTAAGCAAATGGAGGTCGAAAATGACCTAAAAACTCATCCAATGACACAAACACACCTATTGGATGCACAAGATTTGTTAGAAACCCTAATTGGACAAGAATAAGCCTAGGGAGGACGAAAATGACCTAATTGTTCATCCAATGACACAAACACACCTATTGGATGCACAAGATTGGTCAAAAACCCTAATTGGACAAGAATAAGCTTAGGGAGGTCGAAAATGACGTAAATGTTCATCCAATAACATAAACACAAATATTGGATGCACAAGGTTGGTTAGAAACCCTAATTGGAGAAGAATAAACCTAGGGAGGTCGAAAATGACCTAAATGTTCATCCAATGACACAAACACACGTATTGGATGCACAAGATTGGTTAGAAACCCTAATTGGACAAAATTAAGCAAATGGAGGTCGAAATTGACCTAAAAACTCATCCAATGACAGAAACACACCTATTGGATGCACAAGATTTGTTAGAAACCCTAATTGGACAAGAATAAGCCTAGGGAGGACGAAAATGACCTTATTGTTAATCCAATGATACAAACACACCTATTGGATTCACAAGATTGGTCAAAAACCCTAATTGGACAAGAATAAGCCTAGGGAGGTCGAAAATGACGTAAATGTTCATCCAATAACATAAACACAAGTATTGGATGCACAAGATTGGTTAGAAACCCTATTTGGACAAGAATAAGCATAGGGAGGTCGAAAATGACATAAACACTCATCCAATGACACAAACACACATATTGGATGCACAAGATTTGTTAGAAACCCTAATTGGACAAGAATAAGCCTAGGTAGGACGAAAATGACCTTATTGTTCATCGAATGACACAAACACACCTATTGGATGCACAAGATCAGTTCGAAACCCTAATTGGACAAGAATAAGCCTAGGGAGGTCGAAAATGACCTAATTGTTCATCCAATGACACAAACACATCAACTGGATGCACATGATTTGTTAGAAACCCTAATTGGACAAGAATAAGCCTAGGGAGGACGAAAATGACCTTATTGTTCATCCAATGACACAAACACACCTATTGGATGCACAAGATCAGTTAGAAACCCTAATTGGACAAGAATAAGCCTAGGGAGGTCGAAAATGACCTAAATGTTTATCCAATGACACAAACAAAAGTATTGGATGCATAGGATTGGTTAGAAACCCTAATTGGACAAAATTAAGCAAATGCAGGTCGAAAATGACCTAAAAACTCATCCAATGACACAGACACACCTATTGGATGCACAAGATTTGTTAGAAACCCTAATTGGACAAGAATAAGCCTAGGGAGGACGAAAATGACCTAATTGTTCATCCAATGACACAAACACACCTATTGGATGCACAAGATCAGTTAGAAACCCTAATTGGACAAGAATAAGCCTAGGGAGGTCGAAAATGACCTAAATGTTCATCCATTGACACAAACAAAAGTATTGGATGCATAGGATTGGTTAGAAACCCTAATTGGACAAAATTAAGCAAATGGAGGTCGAAATTGACCTAAAAACTCATCCAATGACAGAAACACACCTATTGGATGCACAAGATTTGTTAGAAACCCTAATTGGACAAGAATAAGCCTAGGGAGGACGAAAATGACCTTATTGTTAATCCAATGACACAAACACACCTATTGGATGCACAAGATTGGTCAAGAACCCTAATTGGACAAGAATAAGCCTAGGGAGGTCGAAAATGACGTAAATGTTCATCCAATAACATAAACACAAGTATTGGATGCACAAGATTAGTTAGAAACCCTAATTGGACAAGAATAAGCATAGGGAGGTCGAAAATGACATAAAAACTCATCCAATGACACAAACATACATATTGGATGCACAAGATTTGTTAGAAACCCTAATTGGACAAGAAAAAGCCTAGGTAGGACGAAAATGACCTTATTGTTCATCGAATGACACAAACACACCTATTGGATGCACAAGATCAGTTTGAAACCCTAATTGGACAAGAATAAGCCTAGGGAGGTCGAAAATGACCTAATTGTGCATCCAATGACACAAACACATCAACTGGATGCACATGATTTGTTAGAAACCCTAATTGGACAAGAATAAGCCTGGGGAGGAAGAAAATGACCTTATTGTTCATCCAATGACACAAACACACCTATTGGATGCACAAGATCAGTTAGAAACCCTAATTGGACAAGAATAAGCCTAGGGAGGTCGAAAATGACCTAAATGTTTATCCAATGACACAAACAAAAGTATTGGATGCATAGGATTGGTTAGAAACCCTAATTGGACAAAATTAAGCAAATGCAGGTCGAAAATGACCTAAAAACTCATCCAATGACACAAACACACCTATTGGATGCACAAGATTTGTTAGAAACCCTAATTGGACAAGAATAAGCCTAGGGAGGACGAAAATGACCTTATTGTTAATCCAATGACACAAACACACCTATTGGATGCACAAGATTGGTCAGAAACCCTAATTGGACAAGAATAAGCCTAGGGAGGTCGAAAATGACTTAAATGTTCATCCAATAACATAAACACAAGTATTGGATGCACAAGATTGGTTAGAAACCCTAATTGGACAAGAATAAGCATAGGGAGGTCGAAAATGACATAAAAACTCATCCAATGGCTCAAACACACATATTGGATGCACAAGGTTTGTTAGAAACCCTAATTGGACAAGAATAAGACTAGGGAGGACGAAAATGACCTAAAAGTTCATCCAATGACACAAACACATCAACTGGATGCACATGATTTTTTAGAAACCCTAATTGGACAAGAATAAGCCTAGGGAGGACGAAAATGACCTTATTGTTCATCCAATGACACAAACACATCTATTGGATGCACAAGATCAGTTAGAAATCCTAATTGGACAAGAATAAGCCTAGGGAGGTCGAAAATGACCTAAATGTTTATCCAATGACACAAACAAAATTATTGGATGCATAGGATTGGTTAGAAACCCTAATTGGACAAAATTAAGCAAATGGAGGTCGAAAATGACCTAAAAACTCAACCAATGACACAAACACACCTATTGGATGCACAAGATTGGTTAGAAACCCTAATTGGACAAGAATAAGCATAGGGAGGTCGAAAATGACATAAAAACTCATCCAATGGCACAAACACACATATTGGATGCACAAGATTTGTTAGAAACCCTAATTGGACAAGAATAAGCCTAGGGAGGACGAAAATGACCTAATTGTTCATCCAATGACACAAACACACCTATTGGATGCACAAGATCAGTTAGAAACCCTAATTGGACAAGAATAAGCCTAGGGAGGTCGAAAATGACCTAAATGTTCATCCATTGACACAAACAAAAGTATTGGATGCATAGGATTGGTTAGAAACCCTAATTGGACAAAATTAAGCAAATGGAGGTCGAAATTGACCTAAAAACTCATCCAATGACAGAAACACACCTATTGGATGCACAAGATTTGTTAGAAACCCTAATTGGACATGAATAAGCCTAGGGAGGACGAAAATGACCTTATTGTTAATCCAATGACACAAACACACCTATTGGATGCACAAGATTGGTCAAGAACCCTAATTGGACAAGAATAAGCCTAGGGAGGTCGAAAATGACGTAAATGTTCATCCAATAACATAAACACAAGTATTGGATGCACAAGATTAGTTAGAAACCCTAATTGGACAAGAATAAGCATAGGGAGGTCGAAAATGACATAAAAACTCATCCAATGACACAAACATACACATTGGATGCACAAGATTTGTTAGAAACCCTAATTGGACAAGAAAAAGCCTAGGTAGGACGAAAATGACCTTATTGTTCATCGAATGACACAAACACACCTATTGGATGCACAAGATCAGTTTGAAACCCTAATTGGACAAGAATAAGCCTAGGGAGGTCGAAAATGACCTAATTGTGCATCCAATGACACAAACACATCAACTGGATGCACATGATTTGTTAGAAACCCTAATTGGACAAGAATAAGCCTGGGGAGGAAGAAAATGACCTTATTGTTCATCCAATGACACAAACACACCTATTGGATGCACAAGATGAGTTAGAAACCCTAATTCGACAAGAATAAGCCTAGGGAGGACGAAAATGACCTAAATGTTTATCCAATGACACAAACAAAAGTATTGGATGCATAGGATTGGTTAGAAACCCTAATTGGACAAAATTAAGCAAATGGAGGTCGAAATTGACCTAAAAACTCATCCAATGACATAAACACACCTATTGGATGCACAAGATTTGTTAGAAACCCTAATTGGACAAGAATAAGCCTAGGGAGGACGAAAATGACCTTATTGTTAATCCAATGACACAAACACACCTATTGGATGCACAAGATTGGTCAAGAACCCTAATTGGACTAGAATAAGCCTAGGGAGGTCGAAAATGACGTAAATGTTCATCCAATAACATAAACACAAGTATTGGATGCACAAGATTAGTTAGAAACCCTAATTGGACAAGAATAAGCATATGGAGGTCGAAAATGACATAAAAACTCATCCAATGACACAAACATACATATTGGATGCACAAGATTTGTTAGAAACCCTAATTGGACAAGAAAAAGCCTAGGTAGGACGAAAATGACCTTATTGTTCATCGAATGACACAAACACACCTATTGGATGCACAAGATCAGTTTGAAACCCTAATTGGACAAGAATAAGCCTAGGGAGGTCGAAAATGACCTAATTGTGCATCCAATGACACAAACACATCAACTGGATGCACATGATTTGTTAGAAACCCTAATTGGACAAGAATAAGCCTGGGGAGGAAGAAAATGACCTTATTGTTCATCCAATGACACAAACACACCTATTGGATGCACAAGATCAGTTAGAAACCCTAATTGGACAAGAATAAGCCTAGGGAGGTCGAAAATGACCTAAATGTTTATCCAATGACACAAACAAAAGTATTGGATGCATAGGATTGGTTAGAAACCCTAATTGGACAAAATTAAGCAAATGCAGGTCGAAAATGACCTAAAAACTCATCCAATGACACAAACACACCTATTGGATGCACAAGATTGGTTAGAAACCCTAATTGGACAAGAATAAGCATAGGGAGGTCGAAAATGACATAAAAACTCATCCAATGGCACAAACACACATATTGGATGCACAAGATTTGTTAGAAACCCTAATTGGACAAGAATAAGACTAGGGAGGACGTAAATGACCTAATTGTTCATCCAATGACACAAACACACCTATTGGATGCACAAGATTGGTCAGAAACCCTAATTCGACAAGAATAAGCCTAGGGAGGTCGAAAATGACGTAAATGTTCATCCAATAACATAAACACAAGTATTGGATGCACAAGATTGGTTAGAAACCATAATTGGACAAGAATAAGCCTAGGGAGGTCGAAAATGACCTAAAAACTCATCCAATGACACAAACACACATATTGGATGCACAAGATTTGTTAGAAACCCTAATTGGACAAGAATAAGCCTAGGTAGGACGAAAATGACCTTATTGTTCATCGAATGACACAAACACACCTATTGGATGCACAAGATCAGTTAGAAACCCTAATTGGACAAGAATAAGCCTAGGGAGGTCGAAAATGACCTAATTGTGCATCCAATGACACAAACACATCAACTGGATACACATGATTTGTTAGAAACCCTAATTGGACAAGAATAAGCCTGGGGAGGAAGAAAATGACCTTATTGTTCATCCAATGACACAAACACACCTATTGGATGCACAAGATGAGTTAGAAACCCTAATTCGACAAGAATAAGCCTAGGGAGGACGAAAATGACCTAAATGTTTATCCAATGACACAAACAAAAGTATTGGATGCATAGGATTGGTTAGAAACCCTAATTGGACAAAATTAAGCAAATGGAGGTCGAAAATGACCTAAAAACTCATCCAATGACACAAACACACCTATTGGATGCACAAGATTTGTTAGAAACCCTAATTGGACAAGAATAAGCCTAGGGAGGACGAAAATGACCTTATTGTTCATCCAATGACACAAACACACCTATTGGATGCACAAGATCAGTTAGAAACCCTAATTGGACAAGAATAAGCATAGGGAGGTCGAAAATGACATAAAAACTCATCCAATGACACAAACACACATATTGGATGCACAAGATTTGTTAGAAACCCTAATTGGACAAGAATAAGCCTAAGTAGGACGAAAATGACCTTATTGTTCATCGAATGACACAAACACACCTATTGGATGCACAAGATCAGTTTGAAACCCTAATTGGACAAGAATAAGCCTAGGGAGGTCGAAAATGACCTAATTGTTCATCCAATGACACAAACACATCAAGTGGATGCACATGATTTGTTAGAAACCCTAATTGGACAAGAATAAGCCTAGGGAGGACGAAAATGACTTTATTGTTCATCCAATGACACAAACACACCTATTGGATGCACAAGATCAGTTAGAAACCCTAATTGGACAAGAATAAGCATAGGGAGGTCGAAAATGACATAAAAACTCATCCAATGGCACAAACACATCAACTGGATGCACATGATTTGTTAGAAACCCTAATTGGACAAGAATAAGCCTAGGTAGGACGAAAATGACCTTATTGTTCATCGAATGACACAAACACACCTATTGGATGCACAAGATCAGTTTGAAACCCTAATTGGACAAGAATAAGCCTAGGGAGGACGAAAATGACCTTATTGTTCATCCAATGACAAAAACACACCTATTGGATGCACAAGATCAGTTAGAAATCCTAATTGGACAAGAATAAGCCTAGGGAGGTCGAAAATGACCTAAATGTTTATCCAATGACACAAACAAAAGTATTGGATGCATAGGATTGGTTAGAAACCCTAATTGGACAAAATTAAGCAAATGGAGGTCGAAAATGACATAAAAACTCATCCAATGACACAAACACACATATTGGATGCACAAGATTTGTTAGAAACCCTAATTGGACAAGAATAAGCCTAGGTAGGACGAAAATGACCTTATTGTTCATCGAATGACACAAACACACCTATTGGATGCACAAGATCAGTTTGAAACCCTAATTGGACAACAATAAGCCTTGGGAGGATGAAAATGACCTTATTGTTCATCCAATGACAAAAACACACCTATTGGATGCACAAGATCAGTTAGAAATCCTAATTGGACAAGAATAAGCCTAGGGAGGTCGAAAATGACCTAAATGTTTATCCAATGACACAAACAAAAGTATTGGATGCATAGGATTGGTTAGAAACCCTAATTGGACAAAATTAAGCAAATGGAGGTCGAAAATGACATAAAAACTCATCCAATGACACAAACACACCTATTGGATGCACAAGATTTGTTAGAAACCCTAATTGGACAAGAATAAGCCTAGGTAGGACGAAAATGACGTTATTGTTCATCGAATGACACAAACACACCTATTGGATGCACAAGATCAGTTTGAAACCCTAATTGGACAAGAATAAGCCTAGGGTGGACGAAAATGACCTTATTGTTCATCCAATGACAAAAACACACCTATTGGATGCACAAGATCAGTTAGTAATCCTAATTGGACAAGAATAAGCCTTGGGAGGTCGAAAATGACCTAAATGTTTATCCAATGACACAAACAAAAGTATTGGATGCATAGGATTGGTTAGAAACCCTAATTGGACAAAATTAAGCAAATGGAGGTCGAAAATGACATAAAAACTCATCCAATGACACAAACACACCTATTGGATGCACAAGATTTGTTAGAAACCCTAATTGGACAAGAATAAGCCTAGGGAGGACGAAAATGACCTTATTGTTAATCCAATGATACAAACACACCTATTGGATTCACAAGATTGGTCAAAAACCCTAATTGGACAAGAATAAGCCTAGGGAGGTCGAAAATGACGTAATTTTTCATCCAATAACATAAACACAAGTATTGGATGCACAAGATTGGTTAGAAACCCTAATTGGACAAGAATAAGCATAGGGAGGTCGAAAATGACATAAAAACTCATCCAATGACACAAACACACATATTGGATGCACAAGATTTGTTAGAAACCGTAATTGGACAAGAATAAGACTAGGGAGGACGTAAATGACCTAAAAGATCATCCAATGACACAAACACATCAACTGGATGCACATGATTTGTTAGAAACCCTAATTGGACAAGAATAAGCCTAGGGAGGACGAAAATGACCTTATTGTTCATCCAATGACACAAACACACCTATTGGATGCACAAGATTGGTCAGAAACCCTAATTGGACAAGAATAAGCCTAGGGAGGTCGAAAATGACTTAAATGTTCATCCAATAACATAAACACAAGTATTGGATGCACAAGATTGGTTAGAAACCCTAATTGGACAAGAATAAGCATAGGGAGGTCGAAAATGACATAAAAACTCATCCAATGACACAAACACACATATTGGATGCACAAGATTTGTTAGAAACCCTAATTGGACAAGAATAAGCCTAAGTAGGACGAAAATGACCTTATTGTTCATCGAATGACACAAACACACCTATTGGATGCACAAGATTGGTTAGAAACCCTAATTCGACAAGAATAAGCCTAGGGAGGTCGAAAATGACGTAAATGTTCATCCAATAACATAAACACAAGTATTGGATGCACAAGATTGGTTAGAAACCATAATTGGACAAGAATAAGCCTAGGGAGGTCGAAAATGACCTAAAAACTCATCCAATGACACAAACACACATATTGGATGCACAAGATTTGTTAGAAACCCTAATAGGACAAGAATAAGCCTAGGTAGGACGAAAATGACCTTATTGTTCATCGAATGACACAAACACACCTATTGGATGCACAAGATCAGTTTGAAACCCTAATTGGACAACAATAAGCCTTGGGAGGATGAAAATGACCTTATTGTTCATCCAATGACAAAAACACACCTATTGGATGCACAAGATCAGTTAGAAATCCTAATTGGACAAGAATAAGCCTAGGGAGGTCGAAAATGACCTAAATGTTTATCCAATGACACAAACAAAAGTATTGGATGCATAGGATTGGTTAGAAACCCTAATTGGACAAAATTAAGCAAATGGAGGTCGAAAATGACATAAAAACTCATCCAATGACACAAACACACCTATTGGATGCACAAGATTTGTTAGAAACCCTAATTGGACAAGAATAAGCCTAGGGAGGACGAAAATGACCTTATTGTTCATCCAATGACACAAACACACCTATTGGATGCACAAGATCAGTTAGAAACCCTAATTGGACAAGAATAAGCCTAGGGAGGTCGAAAATGACCTAAATGTTTATCCAATGACACAAACAAAAGTATTGGATGCATAGGATTGGTTAGAAACCCTAATTGGACAAAAATAAGCAAATGGAGGTCGAAAATGACCTAAAAACTCATCCAATGACACAAACACACCTATTGGATGCACAAGATTTGTTAGAAACCCTAATTGGACAAGAATAAGCCTAGGGAGGACGAAAATGACCTTATTGTTAAACCAATGACACAAACACACCTATTGGATGCACAAGATTGGTCAAAAACCCTAATTGGACAAGAATAAGCCTAGGGAGGTCGAAAATGACGTAAATGTTCATCCAATAACATAAACACAAGTATTGGATGCACAAGATTGGTTAGAAACCCTAATTGGAAAAGAATAAGCGTAGGGAGGTCGAAAATGAC
The DNA here is from genome assembly GCA_037974835.1 of Cicer judaicum. Classification (NCBI taxonomy): domain Eukaryota; kingdom Viridiplantae; phylum Streptophyta; class Magnoliopsida; order Fabales; family Fabaceae; genus Cicer; species Cicer judaicum. Next base: position 36,041 of record JBBPBS010000622.1, on the reverse strand, counting down.
ATAAAAACTCATCCAATGACACAAACACACATATTGGATGTACAAGATTTGTTAGAAACCCTAATTGGACAAGAATAAGCCTAGGTAGGACAAAAATGACCTTATTGTTCATCGAATGACACAAACACACCTATTGGATGCACAAGATCAGTTAGAAACCCTAATTGGACAAGAATAAGCCTACGGAGTCGAAAATGACCTAAATGTTTATCCAATGACACAAACAAAAGTATTGGATGCATCGGATTGGTTAGAAACCCTAATTGGACAAAATTAAGCAAATGGAGGTCGAAAATGACCTAAAAACTCATCCAATGACACAAACACACCTATTGGATGCACAAGATTTGTTAGAAACCCTAATTGGACAAGAATAAGCCTAGGGAGGACGAAAATGACCTAATTGTTCATCCAATGACACAAACACACCTATTGGATGCACAAGATCAGTTAGAAACCCTAATTGGACAAGAATAAGCCTAGGGAGGTCGAAAATGACCTAAATGTTCATCCATTGACACAAACAAAAGTATTGGATGCATAGGATTGGTTAGAAACCCTAATTGGACAAAATTAAGCAAATGGAGGTCGAAAATGACCTAAAAACTCATCCAATGACACAAACACACCTATTGGATGCACAAGATTTGTTAGAAACCCTAATTGGACAAGAATAAGCCTAGGGAGGACGAAAATGACCTTATTGTTAATCCAATGACACAAACACACCTATTGGATTCACAAGATTGGTCAGAAACCCTAATTGGACAAGAATAAGCCTAGGGAGGTCGAAAATGACTTAAATGTTCATCAAATAACATAAACACAAGTATTGGATGCACAAGATTGGTTAGAAACCCTAATTGGACAAGAATAAGCATAGGGAGGTCGAAAATGACAAAAACTCATCCAATGGCACAAACACACATATTGGATGCACAAGATTTGTTAGAAACCCTAATTGGACAAGAATAAGCCTAGGTAGGACGAAAATGACCTTATTGTTCATCGAATGACACAAACACACCTATTGGATGCACAAGATCAGTTCGAAACCCTAATTGGACAAGTATAAGCCTAGGGAGGTCGAAAATGACCTAATTGTTCATCCAATGACACAAACACATCAACTGGATGCACATGATTTGTTAGAAACCCTAATTGGACAAGAATAAGCCTAGGGAGGACGAAAATGACCTTATTGTTCATCCAATGACACAAACACACCTATTGGATGCACAAGATTGGTTAGAAACCCTAATTGGACAAGAATAAGCATAGGGAGGTCGAAAATGACATAAAAACTCATCCAATGACACAAACACACATATTGGATGCACAAGATTTGTTAGAAACCCTAATTGGACAAGAATAAGCCTAGGTAGGACGAAAATGACCTTATTGTTCATCGAGTGACACAAACACACCTATTGGATGCACAAGATCAGTTTGAAACCCTAATTGGACAAGAATAACCCTAGGGAGGTCGAAAATGACCTAATTGTTCATCCAATGACACAAACACATCAACTGGATGCACATGATTTGTTAGAAACCCTAATTGGACAAGAATAAGCCTAGGGAGGACGAAAATGACCTTATTGTTCATCCAATGACACAAACACACCTATTGGATGCACAAGATTGGTCAGAAACCCTAATTGGACAAGAATAAGCCTAGGGAGGTCGAAAATGACTTAAATGTTCATCCAATAACATAAACACAAGTATTGGATGCACAAGATTGGTTAGAAACCCTAATTGGACAAGAATAAGCATAGGGAGGTCGAAAATGACATAAAAACTCATCCAATGGCACAAACACATCAACTGGATGCACATGATTTGTTAGAAACCCTAATTGGACAAGAATAAGCCTAGGTAGGACGAAAATGACCTTATTGTTCATCGAATGACACAAACACACCTATTGGATGCACAAGATCAGTTAGAAACCCTAATTGGACAAGAATAAGCCTAGGGAGGTCGAAAATGACCTAATTGTGCATCCAATGACACAAACACATCAACTGGATGCACATGATTTGTTAGAAACCCTAATTGGACAAGAATAAGCCTGGGGAGGAAGAAAATGACCTTATTGTTCATCCAATGACACAAACACACCTATTGGATGCACAAGATGAGTTAGAAACCCTAATTCGACAAGAATAAGCCTAGGGAGGACGAAAATGACCTAAATGTTTATCCAATGACACAAACAAAAGTATTGGATGCATAGGATTGGTTAGAAACCCTAATTGGACAAAATTAAGCAAATGGAGGTCGAAAATGACCTAAAAACTCATCCAATGACACAAACACACCTATTGGATGCACAAGATTTGTTAGAAACCCTAATTGGACCAGAATATGCCTAGGGAGGACGAAAATGACCTTATTGTTAATCCAACGACACAAATACACCTATTGGATGCAGAAGATTTGTTAGAAACCCTAATTGGACAAGAATAAGCCTAGGGAGGTCGAAAATGACTTAAATGTTCATCCAATAACATAAACACAAGTATTGGATGCACAAGATTGGTTAGAAACCCTAATTGGACAAGAATAAGCATAGGGAGGTCGAAAATGACATAAAAACTCATCCAATGACACAAACACACATATTGGATGCACAAGATTTGTTAGAAACCCTAATTGGACAAGAATAAGCCTAAGTAGGACGAAAATGACCTTATTGTTCATCGAATGACACAAACACACCTATTGGATGCACAAGATCAGTTTGAAACCCTAATTGGACAAGAATAAGCCTAGGGAGGTCGAAAATGACCTAATTGTTCATCCAATGACACAAACACATGAACTGGATGCACATGATTTGTTAGAAACCCTAATTGGACAAGAATAAGCCTAGGGAGGACGAAAATGACCTTATTGTTCATCCAATGACACAAACACACCTATTGGATGCACAAGATTGGTCAGAAACCCTAATTGCACAAGAATAAGCCTAGGGAGGTCGAAAATGACTTAAATGTTCATCCAATAACATAAACACAAGTATTGGATGCACAAGATTGGTTAGAAACCCTAATTGGACAAGAATAAGCATAGGGAGGTCGAAAATGACATAAAAACTCATCCAATGGCACAAACACATCAACTGGATGCACATGATTTGTTAGAAACCCTAATTGGACAAGAATAATCCTAGGTAGGACGAAAATGACCTTATTGTTCATCGAATGACACAAACACACCTATTGGATGCACAAGATCAGTTTGAAACCCTAATTGGACAAGAATAAGCCTAGGGAGGTCGAAAATGACCTAATTGTTCATCCAATGACACAAACACATCAACTGGATGCACAAGATTTGTTAGAAACCCTAATTGGACAAGAATAAGCCTAGGGAGGACGAAAATGACCTTATTGTTCATCCAATGACACAAACACACCTATTGGATGCACAAGATCAGTTAGAAACCCTAATTGGACAAGAATAAGCCTAGGGAGGTCGAAAATGACCTAAATGTTTATCCAATGACACAAACAAAAGTATTGGATGCATAGGATTGGTTAAAAACCCTAATTGGACAAAATTAAGCAAATGCAGGTCGAAAATGACCTAAAAACTCATCCAATGACACAGACACACCTATTGGATGCACAAGATTTGTTAGAAACCCTAATTGGACAAGAATAAGACTAGGGAGGACGAAAATGACCTAAAAGTTCATCCAATGACACAAACACATCAACTGGATGCACATGATTGGTTAGAAACCCTAATTGGACAAGAATAAGCCTAGGGAGGTCGAAAATGACTTAAATGTTCATCCAATAACATAAACACAAGTATTGGATGCACAAGATTGGTTAGAAACCCTAATTGGACAAGAATAAGCATAGGGAGGTCGAAAATGACATAAAAACTCATCCAATGACACAAACACACATATTGGATGCACAAGATTTGTTAGAAACCCTAATTGGACAAGAATAAGCCTAAGTAGGACGAAAATGACCTTATTGTTCATCGAATGACACAAACACACCTATTGGATGCACAAGATCAGTTTGAAACCCTAATTGGACAAGAATAAGCCTAGGGAGGTCGAAAATGACCTAATTGTTCATCCAATGACACAAACACATGAACTGGATGCACATGATTTGTTAGAAACCCTAATTGGACAAGAATAAGCCTAGGGAGGACGAAAATGACCTTATTGTTCATCCAATGACACAAACACACCTATTGGATGCACAAGATTGGTCAGAAACCCTAATTGCACAAGAATAAGCCTAGGGAGGTCGAAAATGACTTAAATGTTCATCCAATAACATAAACACAAGTATTGGATGCACAAGATTGGTTAGAAACCCTAATTGGACAAGAATAAGCATAGGGAGGTCGAAAATGACATAAAAACTCATCCAATGGCACAAACACATCAACTGGATGCACATGATTTGTTAGAAACCCTAATTGGACAAGAATAAGCCTAGGTAGGACGAAAATGACCTTATTGTTCATCGAATGACACAAACACACCTATTGGATGCACAAGATCAGTTTGAAACCCTAATTGGACAAGAATAAGCCTAGGGAGGTCAAAAATGACCTAATTGTTCATCCAATGACACAAACACATCAACTGGATGCACATGATTTGTTAGAAACCCTAATTGGACAAGAATAAGCCTAGGGAGGACGAAAATGACCTTATTGTTCATCCAATGACACAAACACACCTATTGGATGCACAAGATCAGTTAGAAACCCTAATTGGACAAGAATAAGCCTAGGGAGGTCGAAAATGACCTAAATGTTTATCCAATGACACAAACAAAAGTATTGGATGCATAGGATTGGTTAAAAACCCTAATTGGACAAAATTAAGCAAATGCAGGTCGAAAATGACCTAAAAACTCATCCAATGACACAGACACACCTATTGGATGCACAAGATTTGTTAGAAACCCTAATTGGACAAGAATAAGACTAGGGAGGACGAAAATGACCTAAAAGTTCATCCAATAACATAAACACAAGTATTAGATGCACAAGATTGGTTAGAAACCCTAATTGGACAAGAATAAGCATAGGGAGGTCGAAAATGACATAAAAACTCATCCAATGACACAAACACACATATTGGATGCACAAGATTTGTTAGAAACCCTAATTGGACAAGAATAAGCCTAAGTAGGACGAAAATGACCTTATTGTTCATCGAATGACACAAACACACCTATTGGATGCACAAGATCAGTTTGAAACCCTAATTGGACAAGAATAAGCCTAGGGAGGTCGAAAATGACCTAATTGTTCATCCAATGACACAAACACATCAACTGGATGCACATGATTTGTTAGAAACCCTAATTGGACAAGAATAAGCCTAGGGAGGACGAAAATGACCTTATTGTTCATCCAATGACACAAACACACCTATTGGATGCACAAGATGAGTTAGAAACCCTAATTCGACAAGAATAAGCCTAGGGAGGACGAAAATGACCTAAATGTTTATCCAATGACACAAACAAAAGTATTGGATGCATAGGATTGGTTAGAAACCCTAATTGGACAAAATTAAGCAAATGGAGGTCGAAAATGACCTAAAAACTCATCCAATGACACAAACACACCTATTGGATGCACAAGATTTGTTAGAAACCCTAATTGGACAAGAATAAGCCTAGGGAGGACGAAAATGACCTTATTGTTAATCCAATGACACAAACACACCTATTGGATTCACAAGATTGGTCAGAAACCCTAATTGGACAAGAATAAGCCTAGGGAGGTCGAAAATGACTTAAATGTTCATCAAATAACATAAACACAAGTATTGGATGCACAAGATTGGTTAGAAACCCTAATTGGACAAGAATAAGCATAGGGAGGTCGAAAATGACAAAAACTCATCCAATGGCACAAACACACATATTGGATGCACAAGATTTGTTAGAAACCCTAATTGGACAAGAATAAGCCTAGGTAGGACGAAAATGACCTTATTGTTCATCGAATGACACAAACACACCTATTGGATGCACAAGATCAGTTCGAAACCCTAATTGGACAAGTATAAGCCTAGGGAGGTCGAAAATGACCTAATTGTTCATCCAATGACACAAACACATCAACTGGATGCACATGATTTGTTAGAAACCCTAATTGGACAAGAATAAGCCTAGGGAGGACGAAAATGACCTTATTGTTCATCCAATGACACAAACACACCTATTGGATGCACAAGATCAGTTAGAAATCCTAATTGGACAAGAATAAGCCTAGGGAGGTCGAAAATGACCTAAATGTTTATCCAATGACACAAACAAAATTATTGGATGCATAGGATTGGTTAGAAACCCTAATTGGACAAAATTAAGCAAATGGAGGTCGAAAATGACCTAAAAACTCAACCAATGACACAAACACACCTATTGGATGCACAAGATTGGTTAGAAACCCTAATTGGACAAGAATAAGCATAGGGAGGTCGAAAATGACATAAAAACTCATCCAATGGCACAAACACACATATTGGATGCACAAGATTTGTTAGAAACCCTAATTGGACAAGAATAAGCCTAGGGAGGACGAAAATGACCTAATTGTTCATCCAATGACACAAACACACCTATTGGATGCACAAGATCAGTTAGAAACCCTAATTGGACAAGAATAAGCCTAGGGAGGTCGAAAATGACCTAAATGTTTATCCAATGACACAAACAAAAGTATTGGATGCATAGGATTGGTTAGAAACCCTAATTGGACAAAATTAAGCAAATGCAGGTCGAAAATGACCTAAAAACTCATCCAATGACACAAACACACCTATTGGATGCACAAGATTTGTTAGAAACCCTAATTGGACAAGAATAAGCCTAGGGAGGACGAAAATGACCTTATTGTTAATCCAATGACACAAACACACCTATTGGATGCACAAGATTGGTTAGAAACCCTAATTGGACAAGAATAAGCCTAGGGAGGTCGAAAATGACTTAAATGTTCATCCAATAACATAAACACAAGTATTGGATGCACAAGATTGGTTAGAAACCCTAATTGGACAAGAATAAGCATAGGGAGGTCGAAAATGACCTAAAAACTCATCCAATGACACAAACACACCTATTGGATGCACAAGATTTGTTAGAAACCCTAATTGGACAAGAATAAGCCTAGGGAGGACGAAAATGACCTAATTGTTCATCCAATGACACAAACACACCTATTGGATGCACAAGATTGGTTAGAAACCATAATTGGACAAGAATAGGCCTAGGGAAGTCGAAAATGACCTAAATGTTCCTCCAATGATACAAACACAAGTATTGGATGCACAAGATTGGTTAGACACCCTAATTGGACAAGAATAAGCCTAGGGAGGTCTAAAATGACCTAAATGTTCATCCAATTACACAAACACAACTATTGGATGCACAAGATTGGTTAGAAACCCTAATTGGACAAGAATAAGCCTAGGGAGGTCGAAAATGACTTAAATGTTCATCCAATGATACAAACAGAAGTATTGGATGCACAAGATTGGTTAGAAACCCTAATTGGACAAGAATAAGCCTAGGGAAGTTGAAAAGTACCTAAAAGTTCATCCAATGACACAAACACAACTATTGGATGCACAAGATTTGTTAGAAACCCTAATTGGACAAGAATAAGCCTAGGGAGGACGAAAATGACCTAATTGTTCATCCAATGACACAAACACACCTATTGGATGGAGAAGATTGGTTAGAAACCCTAATTGGACAAGAATAAGCCTAGGGAGGACAAAAATGACCTAAAAGTTCATCCAATGACACAAACACGCCTATTGGATGCACAAGATTGGTTAGAAACCCTAATTGAAAGAGAATAAGCCTAGGGAGGACGAAAATGACCTAATTGTTCATCCAATGAGACAAACACACCTATTGGATGCACAAGATTGGTTAGAAACCCTAATTGGACAAGAATAAGCCTAGGGAGGTCGAAAATGACTTAAAAGTTCATCCAATGACACAGACACACCTATTGGATGCACAAGATTTGTTAGAAACCCTAATTGGACAAGAATAAGCCTAGGGAGGACGAAAATGACCTAATTGTTCATCCAATGACACAAACACACCTATTGGATGCACAAGATCAGTTAGAAACCCTAATTGGACAAGAATAAGCCTAGGGAGGTCGAAAATGACCTAAATGTTCATCCATTGACACAAACAAAAGTATTGGATGCATAGGATTGGTTAGAAACCCTAATTGGACAAAATTAAGCAAATGGAGGTCGAAATTGACCTAAAAACTCATCCAATGACAGAAACACACCTATTGGATGCACAAGATTTGTTAGAAACCCTAATTGGACATGAATAAGCCTAGGGAGGACGAAAATGACCTTATTGTTAATCCAATGACACAAACACACCTATTGGATGCACAAGATTGGTCAAGAACCCTAATTGGACAAGAATAAGCCTAGGGAGGTCGAAAATGACGTAAATGTTCATCCAATAACATAAACACAAGTATTGGATGCACAAGATTGGTTAGAAACCATAATTGGACAAGAATAAGCCTAGGGAGGTCGAAAATGACCTAAAAACTCATCCAATGACACAAACACACATATTGGATGCACAAGATTTGTTAGAAACCCTAATTGGACAAGAATAAGCCTAGGTAGGACGAAAATGACCTTATTGTTCATCGAATGACACAAACACACCTATTGGATGCACAAGATCAGTTTGAAACCCTAATTGGACAACAATAAGCCTTGGGAGGATGAAAATGACCTTATTGTTCATCCAATGACAAAAACACACCTATTGGATGCACAAGATCAGTTAGAAATCCTAATTGGACAAGAATAAGCCTAGGGAGGTCGAAAATGACCTAAATGTTTATCCAATGACACAAACAAAAGTATTGGATGCATAGGATTGGTTAGAAACCCTAATTGGACAAAATTAAGCAAATGGAGGTCGAAAATGACATAAAAACTCATCCAATGACACAAACACACCTATTGGATGCACAAGATTTGTTAGAAACCCTAATTGGACAAGAATAAGCCTAGGTAGGACGAAAATGACATTATTGTTCATCGAATGACACAAACACACCTATTGGATGCACAAGATCAGTTTGAAACCCTAATTGGACAAGAATAAGCCTAGGGAGGTCGAAAATGACCTAATTGTTCATCCAATGACACAAACACATCAACTGGATGCACATGATTTGTTAGAAACCCTAATTGGACAAGAATAAGCCTAGGGAGGACGAAAATGACCTTATTGTTCATCCAATGACACAAACACACCTATTGGATGCACAAGATCAGTTAGAAACCCTAATTAGACAAGAATAAGCCTAGGGAGGTCGAAAATGACCTAAATGTTTATCCAATGACACAAACAAAAGTATTGGATGCATAGGATTGGTTAGAAACCCTAATTGGACAAAATTAAGCAAATGGACGTCGAAAATGACCTAAAAACTCATCCAATGACACAAACACACCTATTGGATGCACAAGATTTGTTAGAAACCCTAATTGGACAAGAATAAGCCTAGGGAGGACGAAAATGACCTTATTGTTAATCCAATGACACAAACACACCTATTGGATGCAGAAGATTGGTTAGAAACCCTAATTGGACAAGAATAAGCCTAGGGAGGTCGAAAATGACTTAAATGTTCATCCAATAACATAAACACAAGTATTGGATGCACAAGATTGGTTAGAAACCCTAATTGGACAAGAATAAGCATAGGGAGGTCGAAAATGACATAAAAACTCATCCAATGACACAAACACACATATTGGATGCACAAGATTTGTTAGAAACCCTAATTGGACAAGAATAAGCCTAAGTAGGACGAAAATGACCTTATTGTTCATCGAATGACACAAACACACCTATTGGATGCACAAGATCAGTTTGAAACCCTAATTGGACAAGAATAAGCCTAGGGAGGTCGAAAATGACCTAATTGTTCATCCAATGACACAAACACATCAACTAGATGCACATGATTTGTTAGAAACCCTAATTGGACAAGAATAAGCCTAGGGAGGACGAAAATGACCTTATTGTTCATCCAATGACACAAACACACCTATTGGATGCACAAGATCAGTTAGAAACCCTAATTGGACAAGAATAAGCCTAGGGAGGTCGAAAATGACCTAAATGTTTATCCAATGAGACAAACAAAATTATTGGATGCATAAGATTGGTTAGAAACCCTAATTGGACAAAATTAAGCAAATGGAGGTCGAAAATGACCTAAAAACTCAACCAATGACACAAACACACCTATTGGATGCACAAGATTTGTTAGAAACCCTAATTGGACAAGAATAAGCCTAGGGAGGACGAAAATGACCTAATTGTTCATCCAATGACACAAACACACCTATTGGATGCACAAGATCAGTTAGAAACCCTAATTGGACAAGAATAAGCCTAGGGAGGTCGAAAATGACCTAAATGTTTATCCAATGACACAAACAAAAGTATTGGATGCATAGGATTGGTTAGAAACCCTAATTGGACAAAATTAAGCAAATGCAGGTCGAAAATGACCTAAAAACTCATCCAATGACACAAACACACCTATTGGCTGCACAAGATTTGTTAGAAACCCTAATTGGACAAGAATAAGCCTAGGGAGGACGAAAATGACCTTATTGTTAATCCAATGACACAAACACACCTATTGGATGCACAAGATTGGTCAGAAACCCTAATTGGACAAGAATAAGCCTAGGGAGGTCGAAAATGACTTAAATGTTCATCCAATAACATAAACACAAGTATTGGATGCACAAGATTGGTTAGAAACCCTAATTGGACAAGAATAAGCATAGGGAGGTCGAAAATGACATAAAAACTCATCCAATGGCACAAACACATCAACTGGATGCACATGATTTGTTAGAAACCCTAATTGGACAAGAATAAGCCTAGGGAGGACGAAAATGACCTTATTGTTCATCCAATGACACAAACACACCTATTGGATGCACAAGATTGGTCAGAAACCCTAATTGGACAAGAATAAGCATAGGGAGGTCGAAAATGACATAAAAACTCATCCAATGACACAAACACACATATTGGATGCACAAGATTTGTTAGAAACCCTAATTGGACAAGAATAAGCCTAAGTAGGACGAAAATGACCTTATTGTTCATCGAATGACACAAACACACCTATTGGATGCACAAGATCAGTTTGAAACCCTAATTGGACAAGAATAAGCCTAGGGAGGTCGAAAATGACCTAATTGTTCATCCAATGACACAAACACATCAACTGGATGCACATGATTTGTTAGAAACCCTAATTGGACAAGAATAAGCCTAGGGAGGACGAAATTGACCTTATTGTTCATCCAATGACACAAACATACCTATTGGATGCACAAGATCAGTTAGAAACCCTAATTGGACAAGAATAAGCCTAGGGAGGTCGAAAATGACCTAAATGTTTATCCAATGACACAAACAAAAGTATTGGATGCATAGGATTGGTTAGAAACCCTAATTGGACAAAATTAAGCAAATGCAGGTCGAAAATGACCTAAAAACTCATCCAATGACACAAACACACCTATTGGATGCACAAGATTGGTTAGAAACCCTAATTGGACAAGAATAAGCATAGGGAGGTCGAAAATGACATAAAAACTCATCCAATGGCACAAACACACATATTGGATGCACAAGATTTGTTAGAAACCCTAATTGGACAAGAATAAGACTAGGGAGGACGTAAATGACCTAATTGTTCATCCAATGACACAAACACACCTATTGGATGCACAAGATTGGTCAGAAACCCTAATTCGACAAGAATAAGCCTAGGGAGGTCGAAAATGACGTAAATGTTCATCCAATAACATAAACACAAGTATTGGATGCACAAGATTGGTTAGAAACCATAATTGGACAAGAATAAGCCTAGGGAGGTCGAAAATGACCTAAAAACTCATCCAATGACACAAACACACATATTGGATGCACAAGATTTGTTAGAAACCCTAATTGGACAAGAATAAGCCTAGGTAGGACGAAAATGACCTTATTGTTCATCGAATGACACAAACACACCTATTGGATGCACAAGATCAGTTTGAAACCCTAATTGGACAACAATAAGCCTTCGGAGGACGAAAATGACCTTATTGTTCATCCAATGACAAAAACACACCTATTGGATGCACAAGATCAGTTAGAAATCCTAATTGGACAAGAATAAGCCTAGGGAGGTCGAAAATGACCTAAATGTTTATCCAATGACACAAACAAAAGTATTGGATGCATAGGATTGGTTAGAAACCCTAATTGGACAAAATTAAGCAAATGGAGGTCGAAAATGACATAAAAACTCATCCAATGACACAAACACACCTATTGGATGCACAAGATTTGTTAGAAACCCTAATTGGACAAGAATAAGCCTAGGGAGGACGAAAATGACCTTATTGTTAATCCAATGATACAAACACACCTATTGGATTCACAAGATTGGTCAAAAACCCTAATTGGACAAGAATAAGCCTAGGGAGGTCGAAAATGACGTAATTTTTCATCCAATAACATAAACACAAGTATTGGATGCACAAGATTGGTTAGAAACCCTAATTGGACAAGAATAAGCATAGGGAGGTCGAAAATGACATAAAAACTCATCCAATGACACAAACACACATATTGGATGCACAAGATTTGTTAGAAACCCTAATTTGACAAGAATAAGCCTAGGTAGGACGAAAATGACCTTATTGTTAATCCAATGACACAAACACACCTATTGGATGCACAAGATCAGTTAGAAACCCTAATTGGACAAGAATAAGCTTAGGGACGTTGAAAATTACCTAAATGTTTATCCAATGACACAAACAAAAGTATTGGATGCATAGGATTGGTTAGAAACCCTAATTGGACAAAATTAAGCAAATGCAGGTCGAAAATGACCTAAAAACTCATCCAATGACACAAACACACCTATTGGATGCACAAGATTTGTTAGAAACCCTAATTGGACAAGAATAAGCTTAGGGAGGACGAAAATGACCTTATTGTTAATCCAATGACACAAACACACCTATTGGATGCACAAGATTGGTCAGAAACCCTAATTGGACAAGAATAAGCCTAGGGAGGTCGAAAATGACTTAAATGTTCATCCAATAACATAAACACAAGTATTGGATGCACAAGATTGGTTAGAAACCCTAATTGGACAAGAATAAGCATAGGGAGGTCGAAAATGACATAAAAACTCATCCAATGGCTCAAACACACATATTGGATGCACAAGATTTGTTAGAAACCCTAATTGGACAAGAATAAGACTAGGGAGGACGAAAATGACCTAAAAGTTCATCCAATGACACAAACACATCAACTGGATGCACATGATTTTTTAGAAACCCTAGGGAGGACGAAAATGACCTTATTGTTCATCCAATGACACAAACACACCTATTGGATGCACAAGATCAGTTAGAAATCCTAATTGGACAAGAATAAGCCTAGGGAGGTCGAAAATGACCTAAATGTTTATCCAATGACACAAACAAAATTATTGGATGCATAGGATTGGTTAGAAACCCTAATTGGACAAAATTAAGCAAATGGAGGTCGAAAATGACCTAAAAACTCAACCAATGACACAAACACACCTATTGGATGCACAAGATTGGTTAGAAACCCTAATTGGACAAGAATAAGCATAAGGAGGTCGAAAATGACATAAAAACTCATCCAATGGCACAAACACACATATTGGATGCACAAGATTTGTTAGAAACCCTAATTGGACAAGAATAAGACTAGGGAGGACGTAAATGACCTAATTGTTCATCCAATGACACAAACACACCTATTGGATGCACAAGATTGGTCAGAAACCCTAATTGGACAAGAATAAGCCTAGGGAGGTCGAAAATGACGTAAATGTTCATCCAATAACATAAACACAAGTATTGGATGCACAAGATTGGTTAGAAACCCTAATTGGACAAGAATAAGCATAGGGAGGTCGAAAATGACATAAAAACTCATCCAATGACACAAACACACATATTGGATGCACAAGAATTGTTAGAAACCCTAATTGGACAAGAATAAGCCTAGGTAGGACGAAAATGACCTTATTGTTCATCGAATGACACAAACACACCTATTGGATGCACAAGATCAGTTTGAAACCCTAATTGGACAAGAATAAGCCTAGGGAGGACGAAAATGACCTTATTGTTCATCCAATGACAAAAACACACCTATTGGATGCACAAGATCAATTAGAAATCCTCATTGGACAAGAATAAGCCTAGGGAGGTCGAAAATGACCTAAATGTTTATCCAAT